>JAOEHY010000405.1:24351-51097 GCA_025447955.1 Psilopsiagon aurifrons | reverse complement strand
AGGGGGGTTGGAACTAGATGATCTTAAGGTCCTTTCCAACCCTAACTATTCTATGATTCTATGATTCTATGAAATTAGCTCAGTGGTAAAAATGCTAAATGGAACAGTGATTAGATGGGGAAAGTGGAGAATAGAAGCAGCAAATAAGCTTCTAATTTGTAAGCTTGCAAACTTCCAAGTTGTGTCTCTCTGTATGTGATTGCCCTAATGTATCAAAAATGTTTTAAACTGAAGGCTAATAAGCAGTCTCTATTAACTTTCATTAGCTGCTGTAAAAATAAGTTGAATAGTTGCCTTTGGAATAGTTGTGCTTGATGTGTGTACAAAACCCATTAAGGAAGAGAAATATTGCACTCTTTTTAAAAAATAATTAGCTGATCTTCATGTTTCCTGCAAACATTCGTCTGTCTTTGTTGGACACCAAAATGACTTTTGCAAAATTCTAGCCTCCCAAGAGAAGCCATATTCACTGAGGAAAAGTAGTTCATTATAGACATGGATTGAGCATCCTGTTCACTGAGTACAGATCTGGACTGTTAACCCCATGGTTTAAAGCATATGCTCTGGTTTTCCAGATGTACTTCATTCCTCCACATAGAGAATGCCATACTTCAAATCCAGAAGTCCAAACCACCTGTATCCACTAAGTCACACTACTTTAAGAACACACTACTTTATGGACACAGTAGTCCACACTACTTAAAGAACAAAAGTTGTGCTTCACCCGGTAGCAGAGATTTATTTTCTTAGCTTATGTACAAAACTCTGTCAGTATTATAACAACCACTACCTCTGGGCAATGCTCCAATTTCAGATGACGCAAGATACTGACAGCTAACAGATTACAGTGAGAATTTTCTATGGCATATTTTCAGTGTTACACCTGAGCACCAGGGCAGTACTAACATGCATCAACTCTATTGCTTCTGGTATCAGACAAGCTTCATCAGCACTTACATGGCGATGCGCTCCATTGCACTGTGTAGACTTGTCCTATGGAAGTGAAAGTCTGTTCAAGCGCCACTATGCCTTGAGCAGCTCATTCTTCTTCATTTTGCTGTTAATAATTTGGAGATGTCATATACTTTCACTTTACAGAAACGGAAGTGTGTCCACGCAAACTCTGCATAGTTACCACCTTTTATATGCATTACTATTATGTCAGCAACTAGTGAGTCCACACAGAAGGGGAAAATTCGCTCAATGATTACTTTCATACTACGCAGTTTTGGGAAGACTAGTGCTTGTCACCTGGCACTTTCTGATACATAAGATGTGATAAACTTTTTCTCAACAGGTTTCCTGAAAAAGTTAATTTCTTTTTCCAACTGGATAAATATATGGGAAAGGTTTAAATCTCCATGCGATTTTTTTTTTTTATTTTATTATGATTACTTTTAAGAATGTAATTTAGATGTTAAGAGAATAGCCTTCTGGTAGTATTAAAGCACTCACCTACTCAAATTATTCAGTGAAACAACTCTGCGAAAATTCTTTAGTTAGGATCAGCAACCCACAGATGTAGCCACTTTCTTAGACTCACTTAAAGACAGGATATTTTTGGTATTAACTTGAGGATTTAATTAGTTTGATTATCTAATTCCAGTTCAGCAGAGAATAATTTCCTGATTTGACCTTGCTGTGATAGAATGCTTTATATTTGCTCAGTTTATGTACAGCAGGTTAGGTTTGGTGATGTGTTTCCGTAAGTGTTTTATTAAATTCTACTAATGCTGTCAAATTTTGTGAAATAAATAATTTGGTTTAGAACTTCTGAGGGATAAAAGAACATGAAATGCTCACCTGAATCAGACTTCATTTCTCACAAAAACCATGCATTGAACTTTTCTTGATAAAGTTACAGAACAAGGATTAAACATAATTGAAGCTTGCAAACCATCCTGTACATTAATTTGATAAAGTAATCATTACAAATTATTTGCCTAATGGGAACTGACTATATAAGGAAGAATTTGGCATCTAGATTCTGTTTCAAAATGTTTACATAGAAAAAAAATATGAAATCAAACAGCATCATTACACCTGATCAATACATGATAGAGTAACCCATCTGAGGAAGAACTTTGGTCATGGTTACTGAAAATCACTCAGACATTTCTGCTGATGCATATATAGAGTCTTTTAATAATCAAAGAAACTATCCCAAAAGAAAGCTGATTAGTTGTTTTCTGAAACTGAGGCTGTATTCAGACAATGAACAGCATATACCCCTCCAAATCACCTTCAGTACTACCTCTGAAGTATTTGCTGGCAGTGGAAGGAAAGCTAGTAAGGCCATGAAAACTAGAGGCTGAAAGTAAAGCATACCTGTACGATTCAGAGCTGTTTAACTAACCCTTAGAGGCTATCTTCATAATCTGCAGTAAGAGTTAAGTAAATTTACAGGATTGCTGAGGATGGAAGGAACCTTTTGGGGATAATCTAGTCCAAATTCCCACTCAAATCAAAGTCAACTCCAGGAGACTGCCCAGTGCCATGTCCAGTCAAGTTTTTGTTGTCTCCCAGGATGGAGACTCCACAACCTCTCTCAGCAACCAGTACTGCACCATTGCTCAACCATTCCCAGAGTAAAAAGGTGTGCAGGGGTTATCCTTAAACAGAATTCCCTTTATTCCGAGTTGTGCTCATTGCCCTTATCCTGTCACTGGGTACCACCGAAAGGGATACTGTTCCATCTTTACTCTCTCACATACTTATTGGTAAGATCCCCTTGAGCCTTTTCTTTTCTAGGTTAAACAGTCCCAGCTTTCTTTGCCTCTTCCTACGAGACAGATGCTCTAAGCTTTTAATCATCTATGTGGCTGTACTTTCTCCAATATGTCCATGTCTTTCTTGTACTGGGGAGTCCACCACAGGAGACATCACTCCAGGTGCATCTCACAAGGTCTAAGCAGCTGAGCAGTGTCCAGTATGTATCTTAGACATTTATACACGAAAGAAGTTTGCTACTTGGGGATATTCTTGAACCTCCTGGTATCAGAGGTGACAACAGATTCACGGGAGACTGAAACTGTCTAACAAGTAGGTATGAAGATATACTTATTAATAGATTTTTTAATTAATTCCTGCTCTTTCATTAGATTTATGCAGTTTAATTAATTTCAAACTAAGGGGTTAAAAAGCATGCCATACGGCTTTTACTTGTGTTACCAGATTTCTCTATCATACTGGCAGGAAACTTCTGATTCTCTGAACTAAGCAGCAAAAGCACTTTTCTCACCTGGAATCACAATCAGAATCATCTAAAAGTATCATGCAATCAGCTTCTTATAATTGATAAATAACCTCTAATTATATTTTCTCTATCAAGAGTTTTGCACAGGACCCTTATAGAGGGAGCCACGTGCAAAACCAGAAAGGACTCAAGAGCTGCCAAAGCCACCCAGAATGCGACTTACTGAAATTCTTAAAAATCCAAAGAGCTCCTTTGCAGTGAGAGGAGGCTGCACACTTCCCCTTTGTCTAGCCTGATATTTTGAATTTGGCAGTGAAGATTATTACCTCAGCTTTTCTCTGCTGCTTTGTGTAGGCTACATCAGCAGCAGCACTAGCTTGAACGTTTCTTACACTTACAGACTATCCTCCAGAGTAAACATCCTGTTCTCCACAGCCTGCTCACCTTCTGTTCAGAGGCTGCCTAAGCAGAAGATAAGGAAGCACATGTGACAAGAAGCCCTTGCACTGAGGCAAGGCTTACAGCCCGGGTAGTGGTGGCTACATCTAGTATCCATTCCTAGGACACAACATCGGAAAGGGCAGGAGGTACAGAAGTCTCTTAACAGGTTGTTATATTTTTTACCTCAAGAAACTTTACAACTCGTCATGTTGTCACAGTTACTGTGTTTCTTCAAAGCTTTCTATTCTTCTATTAGTGCACTCCCCATAACCTATGCATCATTACTCTTTCAGACAAAGAAGTAAAAAGCTTTGATATTTATCAAAACTAACAGTTGTAAGGAAGGAAAAGTTCTGTCAAATTGCCAGTTTTGGTAACATATTTGGCCATTTTTATATGCCGTACCTGAATAAATAAAAAGATGAACACTGTGTGCATGTGGAGAACCTCCATCCCTAGGTTTAGTTCTCTTAAAAGACTATGTTTTTCTCCAACTCTTCATGTATTCATTGTAAATGTAAGCTTCAGAAAAAGAGTTCAAAGTATCCCTGGTTTAGGTATCTTTATTTGGCTATGGTACCCATGTTCTACTGTGTCACTGATTATACTGCATCACTACTGTACTGTAAAGAGAAGTGTGTATTTACTAACAGAGGAACACAGGCAATAAACATCCACTTAGAAATCAGAAAATAAGTGACTCTAAATTCAGCATCTGTTAGAAGAATTTTGAATGTTACACATAACAGTTCATTTATTCATCAACTTTTCATTCAAATACTATCAATGACTGTTCTAATAAAACTAATTTAAACACTTACAAATATTCCAAAGAAAAAAGCTTTTCCTTTGGGGCACATATTCATTTGTTTGTTCCACCTAATTAGCATCAGCATCCAGACCAATTCCATGGTGAAAAATTGATATTATCCATGCATGGTGTAAAGTTTGGAATTTGTGACTGAATACTGTTTTTTGTAGATATGAGGCATCAATTTCCCAGTAGTGATCTTTCTACAAGAAGCTGAAGAATTCTGAAGGTTAGTGCTTTCTGAAGTTCTTAAGGTTTTAAAGCTTAAAGAGATGTTTATTAAAAAATGGTAGGGTACAGGAAGCCTAAAGGAGTTTTTTAGGCTGGATGACATGAAGTAGGCTTCAGACCATGATTTCAAAGGTGTATCTACAAAGTTGAGTAATATTTTGAAATCTTTCAAGTTTGCTTTTTATACTTTCAATTTTTGAAACATTTTGAGTCATACAATCATGCATGAGTAGAAAAGGTTGATAGCTATATTCTTTGATGATAAATCAATATAGTTCAGGGATATTTTCATTTAACCTGTCCATCAAATATAAGCTTTAGAGAAGTCTTGATTTCTCATGTCTTTTAAATAAAAAAACATTAAGAAGAACCCTGTAATCAAGTGCACAAACTCAATATGTAGATGTAATAGACTGAATTATATAGAGAAAGTTACAAGAGACAACAAGGTTAATGAGAAAATAGTATCACAGATTCATAGAATCATTTAGGCTGGAAAAGACCTTTAGTAACATCCAGTCCAACCATTAACTCACCACTGCCAAGCCTAGCACTAAACCATGTCCCTAAGCTTCATATCTACACATCCTTTAAACCTCTCCAGGGATGTTGACTCAATCACATCCCTTGGCAGCCTGTTCCAATGCTTCACAACCCTTTTGGTGACAACATTTTTCCTAATGTCCAGTCTAAACCTCCCCGGCACAACTTGAGGCCTTTTTCTTTTGTCCTACCATTTGCAACTTGGAAGAAGAGACTGACACTCACCTCACTACAACCTCCTTTCAGGTAGTTGTAGAAAGCAGTAAGGTCTCGCCTGAGCCTCCTTGTCTCCAACTAAGCAATCCCAGCTCCATCAACTGCTTTTTATAAGACTTGTGCTCTAGACCCTTCACCAGCTTCATTACCCTTCCTTGGACATTCAAAATGTTTAAATTTCTAAATCTTTCAAAATATTTAGAAAGCCCCTTTTTGAAGGAAAAAGGCGATTTACTGAATACCTTCCAGTTTACAGAACTTAGGCCATGACTACAGAATGAAGGAGTCACAGGACTACGGTATCAACACTGACTTTTATCAAATTTTATCAAATTTTATCAACAACTAGTGCAGAATAAATGCATGAAATGAGCACTGTTTTGGTGAAATAATAGTTGTTTATTTTATTCTTCCTAATAATCCATAAGCGGGCTTACTGGCTCATTATTAATTCAATTACATGGAAAAATGTGAGATGGAATTTCTCTGCTGTGGATAAACTCCTTCAACTATTCAAACAGCGACATACTTTTCTATATCAACAAATTATACAGGTTATGTTCAAAACATCCCAGCCTTTGAAAGTGAAAATGTAATACACAAACAATGCTTACAGATATTTACAGAAAATTAATTATAATTGTTCACTGAGCCAGATGCCACCCTTCCCAATTGTGATGGGCAGGGCCATACTGCACAGGCAGTCATCAGATCTCTGCTGCAGTCTGCTTAAAAACCTTCTGAAGAAATAAGAAATCTCCATCCCCACAATGGAGATCAAGATAAACTGATGCTCCAAAAAGATTTGCTAACTCTTTTTTTTTAATTATTTCAAGCAATACTTAAAAATGCCAATAATTAGTTTGCCTCTAAGGGGCTGATAAACTGTCTGATAATCAAAACTTATAGAGAGAATCCTAGCTAACCTAAATTACTGAATTTTACAGTGAATGCTAACTGTGAAAAAATCCAGTGCCTAGTAATAATAACCAGGAATTTTACAGTTACTGTGGTTAGATTCTGGATGCTCAAAATAGCAAAATAATATAATTGGGCTGAAAGGCAAGAATGTTAATCCTTTATTATAACACCTGAATGCAGTAGCATGAGAAGCACCAGAATATCCTAATGACATATTTTGGAAAGAATTACTTCTCTTTCATATAAAACAGAGCAATTAAAAATCCTGTTCAAGTGATTTCACTTAAATACATTTATCAACCTCATGCCTGCCACTATACAGTGCCAGTAATCAACAGCAGCAATCACATTTTTCTGTTTCCATTCAGATGAGATTTTCATCCTGTATGATAAGACTGTTTGAAATACAATCTTTTTCTACCTCACAACCATGTCATCCAAACAGAGGTGAAGCTTTTCCACCACTTCAAGAAAAAGAAGCATCATTTGTCCTTGAAAGCACATGGACACAAAAGGCTTCATTAATTAAGAGTCACGGAATAACAGTCACCTGCTAGACCACAGCAGCAACTGAAGCACAACAATCTTATGCTTTTCACAGTCATCAAATGCTTAATCCTAGATACCATACTTACCCCCACTATCCCACCAGTTGCCATAGTGCACTCACTTGCATCAGGTAAACTAAGATGCCAGGAGACAAGAACACACTGTATTTGTAGCTATACATTCATCAGATTAAAAAAAAAAATAAATAGCTTTCCACTTGATGTATCCTAATAGTAAATGTGTGACCCAGACTGAGCTATCAGGCTAACCCAAGCAACTCTGTGTAATACAAAACTGATACTAAACATTGCAAGGGCATGGAAAAGCCACTGTTAGTGATCAATACAAAAATCAGTGGTGACTGCACTGTAGCGTAGAAGTACATGGTTGAGGTTCAGTTGACTTTAAACTGAGACCATATTCTGTTAGACATCTAATTACATTAGCACAAAGCTCAGCCAAGACCCACACCAAAGAATTTATTTATTCCTTGAGCAGTGCTGTGATCCTCACAGCTACAAACCCTGTATTGCAGTCAGGGCAAAGAGCAGCAAACACTGCAAAAGAAATAAATCCTATTACTACAAGAAAGCATTGAAGGTGTTAAGTTTACTAGAGCAATGAAGAGGCATATAACTCTTACAGCCTCATCTCAACATCTTCAGTTTAAGAGACAGGAAAAATATATTAATTCATCCTGAGATTCCTCCTAGTCTCCTTTCTGATGCTTAAGAGACAACTATTGACTTAATAGTGCTGATAAATGAACAAATAGTTCAATTGAGGTCTATGAAATCGTACTTTCAGAAGTAAATTCCAACTTGTATTACATTCAGAAGCAAAATAGCTGTCAGAGAGATTTAACTCTCAAGGAGAAGTGTTTGGTAGAAGGATATGTTAAGTTTTATGTTCTTATCAAAACACAGTAATTCAAAGCAGATTTACATTTTAGGAATGAAAACTGATAGATCAAGAATGCTTAAATTATCTTAAGTAAATAAACCCCATAAAAGCATAGTAGTTCACTTCATCAATGTTTCAGGCTGCCTTTCTCCCGATGATTGATTCAGAGAGAATAGTTGTCTGCTCCATCCCAGTACTACTGAAATTGGCGCTTGCTATTCAAGCAACAAGCATCCTCCCAGATCATGTCGTGTAATCAACTATCCTACAAAAGAAACAAATTTTATTAGTTTTAGTTCAGACTAGGAGGTCTTGAAGAGTAGATGACTGATTATTTTTTTTTCTATATAACATGCTAAACAAAGGAATCACAAAGTATAATTTATAACCCCAAATGATAAAATACTTGGTAGAAGCTTGAAATAGTGTTTCTGTGGTTTCTCTTTCAACTCCTTTTTCCTGTTCCCCACTGTACCTCAGCCCCAAACACAGGTCAGTCTTTCAGTAACAGGTCACTGACATACTTTTTTCTTAAACCAGAAGCTTTGTGAATGATTACTGCTGTCAGTTCATCTGTAAGAAAACAATGAATACATGCTCAAATTATAAAAAAAAAATAGATCTGAATTCCAAACCAATATTGACATAATCAATTATGTCATTTTACTACACAAATAATGTATCTTCACTTTAATCTTTCTGTAAACCATTTTACTATTGCAGTGTTTAAGGAATGTATAAAACCAGAAATTAAGTGACAAATTTCAGGAAGGGGTTTCAATTTTTTTTATTTATGCAGTTTAAAAAAAACATGGTTACAGGGACTGTTAAAATAAAGCTTAATAACAACCCTCTTGGATCTGTCAGCAAATACTTCGGTTTTGGCTACTTCATCATACGGAGGAAGACTAACAACTTATGATTTTGTTAAAACTGGAAAGTCCAGAGAGTCTGCCTGAAAAAAATCTGTACTTTAAGTGGAATAAGAAATGTTTCACATCCTCTGCTGTAGCAGTAGATTCAAAAACATTTTAAAGGAACAATCTATGTGCACAGGGCAAGATTTTGCTGGAGAAAAGGAGCAAAAAACTAAAGAGAAAAAATCCCAAACCAACAACATAAAACAGACATCAAGGTGAAATTTGTACATAACTATATTCTTAAATTATATTACATGGATTATTCTGGAGTTTATTGCCTGTAAAGGAGGCAAAAATCCACTGGTCTTGGTTTCTTACTAGTTGAGTGTTGTCTAAAATCAAACAAAATAAAGTAAGCAGGCCTCCATCAAGATCAAAGCACTGTACATTGCTAGATATAGAAATGAAGTGTTAGAGATTGATTTCCAATGCACTATATGAATTTGCCAATTTTCTCATGTCAAGCCTTCCTGCAAAAGATCAAGAACTACTAATGGCAGACTGGCAGATTACCTGCTGATACCCATGGGCAAACAGACATGCATTAAACTCGTCACCTGTATTTTGAGCCAAACCCAGATGGGAAACTGCAGTGTAAGAGGATCACATGACCATGATAATGCGTTTTTGCAAGATGCGCATTTCTTTTAAACTGGACTCAGCACATGTTGCTGTGCCAAACACTGAGCAATGCTTGGATCAGAGCTTGCTCAGAACTTGAGCAGGTTTCATCTGCATCAGCCAGAAATCTACCATATTTGGCCTAAGAGTGAAAATTAACGATACAGACACCACCTGCAGTAGGGATGCAGAGACATGGGGTTCTTTAATGCATCTCCCAGAGACCTCAAGCTTACTCATCTCGAAGTATCCCAGAGTCATCACCACCTGCCTTTAAATGATTTCTGAAAATCAGCAATACTATCTGTGCAATTTTCAGTACCAAAATATACACTGCTAAAGAGTCTTCTGTCAGAGCACTTATGTAGGTATTTCTTCATAGAAGCTTAAGGAAAAGTCCAGCAAAAGCTACAGAAGGAGCCCACGAGGCTAACCCTAATGTCTTCATATGTTTTATTTCACTAAGGTCTTCATATGTTTCATTTTATTTTATAAGAAGACTTATGAGCACCCTTGAAGAAACAATATCATTTTCAGATAAATCCTATCTTTATCTACTAGAACCAGAAGACAAATCAAATTCAGAATCCTAATTACAAGAGGAGAGATGTAAGTCCAGACACTCAATCAAAACTAAAAAAGCAATAGGGTCAGATGGCCTGAAAAGTCTTTCATGCAGTGCAAAATCCCTATATCCTTAAGATGGAAAAAAACTTGAGACAGTTTCTAAAAGTATTTGGCCTGAAGACTTGCAACTGCTTCTGATGTTTTTCTTTACCGTGTTCAGTGTAGGTTGTAATGCATTTTCTAGCAGTTGCATGCTAAATTGAGAGAATATTTGTTTAAAACATTTCTGCAAGATGAGGATTAACAACACTTCATTGGGTTTTTTTTTAAAAAAAGACAAAACCCACCCTGGGTAGCCTTTGTTAGAACTGCATTCCCTTTTAGATAAGATTCCCTATATAATTTCTTTTCCATATTTTCCATTTGGTGATGCCATATTAAAATTACAAAATAATTCATGAAGAAAAGTCAAGATGCATCCTTGAAAATTCAATTTTCCCTGGGAAATCTACATATTAACTGATGGAGGCAAAAGATAAAATAGGCCAGAAGCTTTCTCTGTCCAGCTGTAACCTTGAGAGAGGTAATTGATTCTTAGCACAATGTAATACAACTGTGTAATGATTTTTTTTTAAAAGCTATAAGCTGCTTGAAAATCATGGCCTAAAGATTTTCAGGCTTTTCAGTCCCTTCCTTTTGGCTCCAGATTTCCATAACCTCCAAGAAAGTTTCAGATGAACTGAAGTTCTTAACAGGGTCTGAAGTTAATGAATGCAAAATCCTCAGAAATAACTTGAATTTTCTAGTCCTGTTATACTGCCAAATAGTGGTAACTATCAACAGCTTCCTCAGCTAGGAACTCCTCCATAAAGTTTAAGGTCCTAAAAAGGTGAACTCCTACAACCATCGATTAATAGGATTACATGGAAATGAATTCCTGGCAGAGATGCTTAGTTTGACGTTATTTCCCTAAATATATATATACATGAAATAATTCATTCTAACTGCTGTGATCACCTCAGCTCTTTAGCAATTAGGAGGTTTCATCTTTGGGCTCAGAAGTTAACTTCTGTGACCTTATAGTTTAGGGAAAAATCCAGATGGTCTAACCTTGCTGTTGTCAGCATTAGAGATGAAGCTGAGACTAATTCCAATTAAAACCTTGCTTGCTCTTTGATCACACTAAACAAGGTTTAATTTATTTTACCTGAAGGTGTACCCTGTAAAACTCAAAAGAGTAAGTGCGACAAAGGAGCAATAGAAGTATTCATAATTTAAATGACAGAATGTTTTATACAAAAGACTGTCAAGGAATATGACAAGGCCATGAATTAAATTGAATGGAATTTAAGGAAACTAATACAGTTGGTAGAGCTAAATGAGAAAGATCAAAATCTTAGGTAAAAGAAAGGGCAATGGGAATGAAAGCAGTTAAGAGGTAGATGTAAAATCACTTTTGTGATTGCCTAGCACATTCCTAGTATTTTACAAATAAAAAATAATTCCCAATTAGCAGAAAATAGTTATTAATAGCATGATATAAAACAGAATTGAAAGAACTCAAAGATCAAAAGAATTGGAAAAGAAGATGGGGCAGTCTGCAAACGATTTTTCAGTTACAATTTGAGGTTCTTTTATTTCTTTTAGTGGCTGAAGTTCTCTTACTGATGAAAAAGGTAGGGAGTCTTACATAGTTCACATGGTCTCTTAGAAGTGTCAACACAAAGATGCTGTATGAAGACATCATGGAAGTTAAAATGGAGTAGCTTAAATTCTGTTTTTTTCCACTAATTTCTTCAGGAGTTTTGTGAAATATGGAACGTTTTCTCAGGTGTTTTAGAAACATAGAAACACAGAATAGTAGGGGTTGGAAAGGACCTTAAGATCATCTAGTTCCAACCCCCAATGCCACGGGCAGGGACATCTCACAGTAAGCCATGCCACCCAAGGCTCTGTCCAACCTGGCCTTGAACACCGCCTGCGATGGAGCATTCACAGCTTCCCTGGGCAACCCATTCCAGTGCCTCACCATCCTCCCTGTAAAGATCTTCTTCCTCATATCCAATCTAAACTTCCTCTGTTTAAGTTTGAACCTGTGACCCCCTGTCCTATCACTACAGTCTGTAATGAAGAGTCCCTCCCCAGCATCCTTATAGGCCCCCTTCAGATACTGGAAGGCTGCTATATTTGAGTTGCTAATGGTAAATAAATTGAGTTGTTTTTCCTCTCTCCAATTCATGCAGATGCACACAGCAGTCTTATAAAACATTGGAACAGCTGAAGAAATATCAAAATGCTACAAAATACTTTATCTAAATATAAAGCTTTATGCTCTAATTACCAGCAAGCTGACAAAAGATGAAACTAGAGTAGGAAAAATGAGAAGAGCCACTGAAATGTATAAAGCTGTGAGACATCCCAGGGATGGTTCTTATCTGTACCCATGTCCCTGAGATGTTCGCATTTGCCTTGCATCTCATTAAGATGAATGCGCCACTTCACAAGTCTTTGGAGAGTTTCTGAAAGGGCACAGAGACATGAAAGAGAGAAATGGTAGCATTTACCTTCTGCACCATTTAATGGATATTTATTGGCATGGGGATCAGGTGCTTACATTTTGAAAAATAACACAAAGAACCACTCCAGTTCTTTGAGGTTTTTCACTTTTCTTGCCTAAACTTTCACAAGCCACTACTGAGGGTTTTTTTTGGTTTTTTTTTTTGTTATTGCTGTTCTGTTTCTTGTAATTACAAGGGTGGCAACAACAGGAGAACTATATAAAGTTTCTATTAATGTGGTAACTCTCAAATATAGTTTCACAACAGATAATCTAAATACCTTCAGTATGCATAGGTTTCTTTGAAAACCTGTTAAAGCAGCTCACTTCCTTTTTTAGTACAGATGTACTTAATGTACCTTCTCCAGATGATCTGAAAGTTGTTTGTTTTCAGAGATCATGCTGACTGAAATACGAGCAATCCTTAAAGCAGCAGGATAAGAATGATATTAGACTAGCTTAACAGAAATTTCAGGCTGCTTATTAAAAAAGAAATGGTTGTAGGTAGAAAGAAATGGTGGTAGGTGAAGTTCTAGTGTAGCTCTAATTAGGCCAATGTAATTTCCCAGGGAGCTGTAAGGGCTTAGAAAATTTCAAGTCAATCTCCTGTTCAAAATAAACACAGATGGTACACTCCATACACCACATGGTGGGATCTAACCATGCTCCCTCCCCTCTGAGCCAAACTGCCTCTGGATGACGGTGAAGATTTCCTTGCTGCCTGGGACAACTGAATTTCTCTTGATGGAAAAAAGGACATCCTACAAAACCAGGGCCACTGCTGCGTCTTCTCTTTATTCTGTACGTATTCCTCCTCTGCCTTCTCATAAGGAACTGCAAAAGTAAGTCATGGTGCTATGCCTTCACTGTTAATGTGAGGAGAAAAAAGATTTTAGCAATACCTGCCATCTCCTCCAACACCTGTAAATAAGAGACTGATTGACCCCACAGTTATTTGATGGTTAGGTATACATATGATGGAACAAAACTCATGCTCACAGAGACAGATACAGTAGTAAAATGACGTAACCTAGTAACAAACAGTCAAACTGGACTATTAAGTTTGTTGGCATATTAAAGCTTTAGCTTTAAGGAATCTGTACCCCCCTTAGTGAGTTGAGAACATGAGATCTGCATTCCTTTCTCATGTTTTTAAAACCATTGTCAATACTGGAGTGTGTTACAATGCCAAAAGGTAACAGACAAGTTTTCTTATTGAACTGGAAATTCTCATATTCTCTATTTTAACAATTGCTATATATAATATGGCAGTGAAAGCCTCACCTCACGATATAGCACCTCTGTCTTATGGAACAACGAAGATCTATCACTATTTTAAATTTGCATAAAGCAATTATTTATACAGGTAGATAAATAACAGGTTTATTGAATAGCCTAGCTGAAATTTATCAATACTACTGAACATATATTATTTTCATAATTTTCAGTCACTTGTTCTGGTGGTTCAAGCCTTTGACACCACAAGATTTTGGGGCACACATTGCAAACATATGAATAAGGAAAATGCAGAAGACATATATATTGTATTTTATAAGTATTTTAGCAAGTATTTAAAAGATACAGACTTTTCTTGAAGCATTTCCAGTTAAGTAGTAGTAACTTTTAAATATCCTGAAGTATGTCTAATGTGTTGTGAAGATACAACCTTCATAGAATTCTAAAAAGAACAATAATCTAGAAGATCATGTCTCTTATGCTAATATTTTTATTCACTAATTCATAGTTTGCTTTGGGCATCTAGAAGTATATTTTTTTAAAATAAGTGATGTTTTTAAAAAAATAGTTTGAATTTGAGTCCAGTAAACAATTTCAAACTCATTTTTAGTGATTTTTTAATGCAAGCATCTATTCAACTAAATCTATTTAAAAATGCATTTCCTTCTGCATACTTTTGTAGGCTTATGAAAAAAAATGCTATCCCCAAACACAACAAGCTTACATTCCAACAGTTTTATAAATGCAAATTTGCCCTAAGTGGGCATAGATTCCAGCAAAACATTTTAAGAAATACTTTTAAAGTAGGTTTTACACAGAACTTTTTCAAGAAGTAGGATTTTTTCCCTTCCCCCCAGTCTGATAAAATGTTTGTAATACCTAAGTATTAATTTTCTATTAAAAATACATATTACATTAAGATTGTTCAATAGATGTTTTCATTTTTAAATCACAGCTTCTAATGGTCCAGTCTTTTTGGTTTAAGAACTGAAGTGAAACAATAAAAATAAGCACTTTAAGCCAGCTGGGTTGATTAACTTGGCATGATTAACTGTTAGAATAAAGAAATTAGCACGCTTGTAAGCAACTGAATAAACATTCAGTCTTCATGAAACAGAGCTATATATCTATAGGCATTAATTCTGTAATTAACACAAGTGACAACAACAATGTAGAGTAGCCGAAGGACTCTATTTACTAAAAGACTGATTTTAATAATTCACATATAAAGGAAACAAAGTTGGGATTATATCTTCTTCCTGTCTTTTAAAAATTATAGTGAAAAGAACAGCTCATGTGGAGTCATTTAACTTTTCCTATGTTGATGTCAGCTTTGCAGTTATACTTGGCATAACAGCTTTGATTAAACATTTTATATAATTGTAAGCTTCCTGAGGGGACTCAGAATGCAACTATCAGGTGCTTGGGTTACATTCCAGATGGCAAGAGATTTGCTCAGCTTCACACTCCTCTTCCCACTGATGATACTAAACCACAGTGGAATTAATTTGCAAGTAATTCTGGAACCATCAGGTTGAATTTCAGAGAATTAAAAAAAAAAAATCAGAAAATCAGCTTTTAAAACAAAGCAGATGATTTGTAGTTATTTTTTTAGCAATTCCCAGGCCTCCCCTTGAGTAATTTTTAAACCCCTGTCTACAAGTATTATACTCGAAAAGCACTGCTGTTGCATTTAGTTTACAAGTGAACTGAAAGGACTTCTACAATTAATCCCTTCCCACTTTCAATTTAACATTTAGCTAAATGGATAGTAGCGTCAACAACATCTAGATGCAGATAAGTATAGCAACAGAATGAAGAGAAGTCAGCCCATAATCAGATTAATTTGGGATACCATCACACCTGGACACGACCTAAACTTTCTTTGCCACAGAAAGTTAGCTTCTGCAAGAGAAGGGAAGCTGGGGGGCATCTAATCTCACCTGCAGAAATAGCAATGCCAAGGTACACCTTAAGGATGTTTGGGGACAAAGCTAGGGATACTGCTTCTGTATATTCCAGAGAGATGCTTCAGATGTGGACAGCTGGGAGGACAATCACAACAATCACTCTCTGAGGACAATCACAACAATCATTCTCGGAAATCTCTAATAACCATGTTCCTCTGTTTGCCATTTCCCTGATTCTAGTGAGCTGCTGACTGGCCATGCTTGTTTCTGACTTGCAAGTAGAACATTTTAATGTGTGCTTATACATGCCTAATGATTGAGCTGGACTGGCTTCTGGAATTTTCCTATCCCACAAAAATGGGACTTGAACACAGTGGAGGTATTTCCATACAAAGCTTCACTCCAAAAATTCTCACTAGTGACTGAAGATTCTTAAATTCACTGTTCTGAGTTCAGATCCACTGCTTCTCATCGTGTACAAAATTGAACCAGGCTGATCTAAGTGCCTGTTTAGCCTGAATTGGACAGTCTTTTATTTCAGCACCCTAAAAGACTTCATCTGCTGTAGTTCAGGCTTAACACAGCATCAGAGCAGCTTAACCCTTCCCATGCCAAGCAACACATGGCTGTGACAGCTTGAGAATGCCTGAAAAAGAGCAAGTGGCTATAGAGGACTGAGTACTGGTTTTGCATTTCATCAAAGTAATAATAATAACAATGTGATTCTTCTGCAAGAACTCTTTGAAAGAGATACCCAGTCAGAGGGGAGGAGTTTGAAAAGATGTTTTTTTCCTGACCTGGAACCAGAGTTTTGTGCTGCAATGCAGAATGAGAACTAAAGCTAACTACAAAGAGGTTGCTGGCTAAAATAAAGGCTCATCAGAGCTACTGCTACGTGTGGATTCACTCAAAGTCATTGCAGCAGACAACAGCAGAAGTGATGACTGCAGTGAAGTTAATGCCTGATAACCAGGATGGAGAATAACAAACACAAAAGTAATTTGTCACCCCAATTCCTTCTGTTCATTCTGTATTATCGACTTTTTTACTGGTAACAGGGGAAGGAGGAAGAGGAAATACGTACACAAAATTTAGACTGACTTGCTTTTTCTGTCAAAAGCTACAGAGTGAATGGCACACCTTTGAATGGACTTCACTGTTACACCAGTAGACTAGTTTTCAGCTGAAGTTGCATCAAAACACTGTCTGACAGAATTCATTACCCTCTGTAAAACAATCAAGCAATTTAACTGTGGGTAGTAATTTGAAAAATTAACAACAGTAATCTAATGTCAGACTGTCTTACCAGTGTAAGATAAGACTGAGCAACTCTTGGATCTCAGGTTATTTCAGGACACGGCTATTCCAAACCCCATTTCCCTCTGCAGAAGCAGAAGAGAGAGCCATTGCAGTGGAGTATCTTAGCATAGTAACATTACGAACATGAACAAATTAATTGCGTGGAAAGACCTCTACTTTCTTATCAATATAATTTGCAGATATTACCTTTGACTGACAGGAAAAAAAAACAGCAGTATTTCACAGTATGTGATTCTTTGAATTAAAAAATTAATGTTAAACACAGAGTAAAGGTGAGATGAATCTGATCCTGGAAGATACGGATAATGAACTGCAACACATTAAAGCTTCTGAAATCTCAAAAAAAATTAAAAAGAAAGGTCAATAAAGGATTTACTCAATTTGCTGATGGGTAACACTTTAATGAAAAATAAATCGTCTGTTCTATCAGATGATTAAAATGTCATGCCTCAACTATACTCTAGATCTAGCAACATAAATGGAAATTAAAAAGAACATAATTTCATCTCTGATATATTTAATAGTATGTGACAAGTATAGGTTTTAAACAGTAATGTATAGATTTAAAAATTTTTTCACTAAAATAATGCCTAGAAACTAATATTGCAATAATAGGAAAAGTCACATAAAGTTAAAAAATTAATATATACACAAAAGGATACAACTTACTTAAATTTTAAGTTTGAAGTCTGTTTTGAAATAACTATGACAGACATTTAAAGGTATTTGTATACAGTACTAATATTTTTGTGTTCTTAGAGCTGAACATTAGTTGTAAGATTTCGATCCATCAGTCTGGCTTTTAAACTATGATAATACCAGTCCTGAATTTGAATAAAGTCTTCAGGACATAAGCTTCAGCAACTACTTAAATTGAACTAACAAGCGATTACCTCTTCTGGAGTTCCTAAAAAGATCTTTGTCCAAGAGAATGGTCAAAAATGGATAGAGCTCTGTTAGACTGGAAGGAATCCCTCACTAACACTACCAGGCAGGATGGTGGACTTCTGGGGGTGATGGTTTTGCTTGCAATTCAGCTGATTTCAATTTATGAATTTCCTTTTCTTTTACTTACTTAGAAAATTCTTTAAAGAGATAAAAATTTTCAAAAGAATCTCTGAAATTATTCTCTAAATAAAACCGTAAAACTGCTATGCAATTATGTAAACGTTCAAAATTTCAGAAAGTTAGATTACAATGCAATAATTACTGAGACTTCATTGGATGTCCACACACTTTTAATGTTGATATACTATAAAAAGTAACTATGATTAATCTGTTCATGCAAAATATTCTCTTTTCCCATCAGAAGTATATAAAGAAGTGAAAATTAACAAATCATTTTAAGCTACACTAAATCTCCATATAAAACTGTTTTGGAACCAAAGCATTGTATATTTATTCATACTCATCTTTTGTCCCTGACAAGACTTGTCACAAACACCCAGGAAAGATCATATTCCTAGCTCACTTCAGAGCAATCTTTATACTTCTGGGAATTTTTGTTTTATCAGTCCTTCTGAAATGCTTTAATGGAACACAGTAGAAGCTTGCCTGCTGTTCTTGGATATATGTGCAGCTGTAGTGATGCTACAATACTGATGTCTACCAAAGAAACAGCTTTTCCATGCAGTACTTATTTAAATAATAAATATCTGAAACACAATTATTTTTAAAAAAGTTATGCATCTATTGTGTGTCTTCTGCATTTTGAATCTGCCAAGGTCTTCTCTGTTCAGTTTTACCACCCTTTCCCTACCACTGAAGTAGAAAAGATGATTATAACCTACAGTGAGATAAAATGGGAAGTCCCGCGAAGAAATTTAATTGATCATTAATTACATGAACAATTTCATAAATAGATTCCTCCTTTTTTTTAAGAACTGTAATCAATCTGATGCCAAAGCTGTCTGCTTGACTTGCCCATAATTAAAAGTATTCAAAATATCTGTGAGAAAAGATGAATTGATAATGAAACCATCTTAATGCTTACAGGTTTTTTTTCTCTTTCAATGCAGACTTGCATTACCTATTGCTTTAGATGGTTCAGGAGGCACACATGAACATTTCAAATAAGTATGTGGCAGCTTCTTAGGAATTTACATTATATCTTTCAAAGAGCAATTACGGGTCAGATGATGCCTGGCTTCTGTGAAGCTGCATAGAGCTGCAGAAAAGCAGGATCTTGCTTTGAACACCCATCTGGGAAAAACAGCAGCTCTGATACTGAGTAACACAGCTGTTCTTTCTGCATTTTTCCTCTGAGATAAGTTTCTGGACTGCTTGGATGATCCTTGGGAAGGGAGAAGGAAGCTAACTTTCTGCTATTTCTTAACAAATGTTGCTTGAGGTGCACATTATCTGCATGCTGTGCCTTTGGGAGGTCATTGAAAGGGCATGGATTTTTCTGAAGGATTCAAAAAGGAAGTAAACTTCATGCTGGGTTTGTCAAAATACTGTTTTTTTTTTTTTGTAACTGTCTAGTGTAAACATATCTGACGCTTTCAGATGTTCCTGTGTAAAGAAATCTGGGAGAAAAGTAAATCTGTAGCTATACTAAAAAAGAGGAAGGAAGTTGGGAAGACGATAAGGAAAAAGGCAATTTTTGGTTCCATGACTAAGAGAAAGAAAGGACAAGTCATCCTTCTAAATACGGTACAAACATTAGCATAGTCTTTATCCTCAAGGCAAATGAGACAGCTCAGACTGGCAACGCAAACCTCTCAAGGCAATCAGCAAATACAGGCTCTGCATTTTTAGGACTGAGGCTCTGAAACTGCCTATTCAAAAGATCCATCAATTATTTACTGAAGTTGGCAGAAGGGCAGCTTTTTTCCTCAAGTAGAACTTCAATGAAAACCCACAAATACTCAGCCTTTTCTAAGAAAAGCAACAATGTATGTTCATTTTTTCCATATGGCCCCTTGTACCTGTACCTTATGTCCAAAATAATTTTATGACATGAACTTTCACAGTGAAGAGAAAGACTTTAAAGATAATGATAAAATATAGCAAAATATGCAACAGAGCAAGCAAAGGGAGAGCTAGTCATAGCTGGATGCTATTTTGAGGGGAATTTGTTATTGAATTAAGCTTACAATTAGAGAGTATCTGTCAGCTATGACAAAACATTAAGGAAGAATGAAAGTTTGTACTACAGTGAAAATATAGTTCATAATGAGCAGAGTACAAAATTATCTCCTGTAGACCCTCAGAAGAATAGCAGGTTGTATCATATGAGGAACAAACTAAATGTGTTTATTTATGAACACAGCCACATCTGACTGAATCCAAGTGAAAAGAGTGACCTTGTGCTTTTAGTCTCATGAGCAGTGCAGATTGACACTTTTGGGCAGCTGAAACCACAAAGCTAAATATTCATTAGAGAATACACACATTACAAATACAGGTAAGCCCTTTCTGAAACAATGAAGCATTCCTAAGTGTACATTTTCCAAATATGTTCATTTTTTTCCTAATTCAGAAGGTTTAGCTGAATTTATTTTTGCTGGAAAACGTCACGAACAGCCTACCTGTACTGCTTGTGTTCCTTATTTTCGGTATTGTTGTTGTTGGAATTATTTGTCAATAAAGAAACCAAGGAGAAGAAAACAGAGAATGAGACTATGTAACTGTTTTTCAAGAAGTACTTGCCAAAATACACACATACTGAAATTACAGTTTAAGATGTAAAATTTTTCCTGTACAGACCCTGTATAGTGAATAATATGCAGATACATCTAATGTGATTTTTATATTAATTTTAAGCAACTAATAATAAAAAAAAATATTCTGAAACCCCAAGAATTTTCACATGCAACTGGAAAGTTTCTGCGTAATTATAATCATGGATAATCTTTTGACACAGAAATCACAACAGCGTGGCTTTAACTTTTATTCATGGAGTTGTTTCAAAGTCTGGTTATATCTCCAACCATATTAGTATTCTCTGTGCATCCCAGAACTACCTATATAGCACCTTTTAATCATTTGTCACTTACTAAAAACTACAGGAAAGGTTAATGCTGCCCTTTTATATTCTGTGCATATCTTTTGCCAGAATAGCCAGATAGCAAGTTCCTTCAGCTGAGTCCCTACCCGGTTGCTGTGGTATGCCTGTATTCATAGGACAGTGACAGATTTCCACCGTCAGTTATATCACAGGTTAATGCTATACCAACAAAAAGACATAGCAGCATTGCTGACTGAAGCACATGATAAACTGAAAAGCACCAATGCATTTTAAAAAAGAATTGCAGTAAAGCAGCTCTAAATCTGAGAAACTGCTACATGGCTGCGGCTATAACCAGGAAAATTTGTACTTCTGCAGACTAAGCCAGCAGCGATACAGTGAATTGGGACTGCTCAACTTGCTCATCTTCTCCTTTCTGCCTGTTAAGAATCACTATTTTTGCATTTCCACTGTCTTTATTCTTTAATATAATTCTACACTGGAGATCAAAATGTGGGGGAAAATGTTTCCTTAACAATATCAAATCAATTATTAAAACTAAAGTTGATTTTATTGTCTTGGCCTCTAATACTTCCAAAGCATATGAATTTCCCCTAATTGTACCCAAGGAATTGAAAATGTAATGCTGTTGTGCAATTCTGCTATTAACATACTTTATCTAATGACATTCAAATTAAGTATTTTCTGTGGGCTTTATCTCTAAAAGTCAGGTTTATTTTTTATTTTCCAGGACAAAGCAATACTAGTTTTACATTCCAATTGAAAGCAGTCATTGTAGCAGTTTCCAGTTAATACTTTCCTCTCTGCTTGTGTGTTTACACATCCCTTGGCATATGTCTCCTTTCTTGAAGCAGCTCAACATTTACCCTGTCTACAGTGTAAGTCTAAGCACGTTATCAACTGCTGTGACTCAAGTTATGAAGGCAAGGGAGTAAAAGATTAGGATATTCTCATATTTACTTATATTCCTTCTTATCACTTCCTTTCCTCATCAACCATTCTGAGCCCACACATGCTAGGAAGCAGACAGTAGCAAATGGTGTGCCTCAGGAGAAGCTGTGTCCAGGAACATGATCACTGTGTTTGTCCAATAAGCCAATGCTGTTCAGTACATAATGCTTCTTAGCTGCATCTACCACAGGAAAAAGCTATAATCAAAAAGCTTGTATTTGATTTAAAAGTGGATATGTCAGTCAAAATAAATGAACAATTATGCTCTGTTTAATCAATTTTGGAAGGAGACTATATTATCTTGTATTCACGAAGATGCAGGACACAGTAAAAAGGAGTCTGACTGAAAAATTATTCATGCAAGCAACTTTTAACTATGGACAATGCTCTTCTCTCACCCAACAAAGCCTGCTCTCCAGATCCTTTTTTTTTTCTTTATGGATGAAACATCTTGCCGTCCTAACATGATTCATTTTGTTGAATAACATAATATATATAATGAAAAGTTTATTTATGTTTTGACACAAAAGAGCTTTTGCATAGTTGCAACAGAAAGACAGGAAACTAGTATCAAATATAAAATTTTGGCACTCATTCTGTAGATTAAATCCAGTTAAGCTTTCACAGAGCATCTGCAAAGGCTTCCTCAAACTCTCCCAGTGTTTGCTTTGGTGTGAACTGGGTTCATCCCTCTAAATGATGATAGCTGTCAGCAACTTAAACTTATTCACACTTAATGAGGTACAGGAAAGACCTCAGCATTTCTGAGGTTAGAAGCACAGACATGGTGTTATATTCTGTCACCTGTCATGAAGGCATGATACATGTACAGCTACTAAAATAGCCTTAAATTGATAATAGGTCTCAACGCCACTGAATGGTAATGGCTCTGAACCCCACATTTCAGGCCATACTCTTCTGGGTATTCTGAAAAGAGAGCAGCAGATAACTTTCCTGGTACAAATAACACTTGAATAAACTAACAGATTATTAAATGCAATGTTTTAAAACCCCTTATGACCAGTTTCTGACCTCAGTCATACTGCTACCAATCTATTTTAACATCCCTGTAATTCATTAATCAGTATTTTTTTACACACGGTTCCAAGGATGTATGAAATACTTCTTTTATAGTGTGTTTTATAAAAACAAACCATCAGTGTTCCCCTTAATCTCTAATAGAACTACTTAGTCTCCTTCCAAAACTGATTAAACAGAGCATAATTGTTCATATATTTTAACTGACATATCCACTTTTAAATCAGTAAGTTCAGTCTTCTGGATTCCAGGATGCTAAAAAGACATCTGGACATCCATGAAAACAAAAACCAGTAGTCATTTGTACACATGACTGCCCAGACAACAAAGTCTTTATCTATCCCAGGATCTACTGGAGATAAGTGATCAATCATAGCTGCAGGCTGCAGACTCAGTTATTCAAATTCATGTACAAATTTTGCATTCTAACATAAGACCATGAAGATACTATGGTAATTATCTCCTGTGTGCTGTCTTCACTTAACAGTGTCTCAGTCATTTGCTGTTTCCCAGCATTTCAGCACCCCTGTAGGACTTTCGCCAACCTTCCCCCTTCTTCCCTTCTCAAGCATGGTGATTTTCTACAATGCCTCTGATCCCTTGAAAAGCTGAAATTTTACAGTAAAGTATTCTCAATTCACTGGAACCAGAAGAAGATAAATAAACTCACTGCCTGAAGAAACATAACATTATTGTGGGCCATATTAACAGGAAACTGCAAAATCAACTCTCTTCCTTGGTTCATCCTCATTGTCTCCACATGCACGCAGAATCATCTGCAGAAACACATTTACATGAAAGTACACAAACACAGAGGCTTACTTTTTGCATCTTGTAAATAAATATGAATATTTGCAATGCATTCTAAAAAATAAAGTACACATTATTTTATAGCTAATTCTTTTTACAATACTTGAGATTTAATTCTTAGCTGTACCACCGCCAGCTTTTTGACAGATAGGGAATATCGTCTAAGAGGAACCTTTAGTTTGCCACATAGAATACCCTGACTATCTGAAATGGCCACAAATGTCACCTTTTTCAATTACGGTTGTTGAAAATTCTTTTCAATATTTCTATAGATCATGAAATTACAAGTATAAACTAGAAAAAGACTGTAAGAAAAAACATATATTTTACCATATATGGATCATTCCAAAACAGACTTTTGTTCAGTTTGTAAGATGGAGAACAAAGCTCAGCAACAACTAGCAGAATTTTTCCAAAGACCATCCGTGGATCCTGAAGGAGCTGGCAAATGAAGTTGCTAAGCCACTGTCCATCATATTTGAAAAATCATGGCAGTCAGGCGAAGTTCCCAAAACTGGAAAAAGGGAAATATACCCACAGCCCAGAAAGCCAACCGTATCCTGGGCTGCATCAAAAGGAGTGTGACCAGCAGGTCAACTGAGGTGATCCTGCCTCTCTACTCTGCTCTCAGGAGACCTCACTTGGAGTATTATAGCAGTTCTGGTGTCCTCAACATAAAAAGGACATGCAACTGTTGGAACAAGTCCAGAGGAGGACCATGAGGATGATCATGGGACTGAAGCACCTCCCAGATGAAGACAGGCTGAGAATGTTGGGTCTGTTCAGCCTGGAGAAGAGAAGGCTGTGTGGAGACCTCATAGCAGCCTTCCAGTATCTGAAGGTGGGCTACAGGGATGCTGGGGATGGACTATTCGTTAGGGACTGCCTATCAGACAAAGGGTAACAGGCTAAAAATTAAACAAGAGAAGTTTAGCTTGGATATAAGGAAGAAGTTCTTTACTGCAAGGTTGGTGAGGCACTGGAATGGGTTGCCAAAGGAAGTTGTGTATGCTCCATCACTGGCGGTGTTCAAGGCCGGGTTGGACAGAGCCTTGGGTGACATGGTTTAGTGAGGGGTGTTCCTGTGCCTGGCAGGGGGGTTGGAACTAGATGATCTTAAGGTCCTTTCCAGCCCTAACTATTCTATGATTCTACGACTCTGTAAGACAGAAAACTTACATATTAAGAAGAAATTTGAAAAAAAAAGTATGTAATAGTACCATCCAGTGACGCCTATCAAAATCTGTCCCACTGACAGGAAACGTACTGCAGCATTCCTCAACACAAGCCAAACATTTTGTTGGTACTTAAGAATGGAAACTCTAATAGCTCTTTAATCTTATTACACTTCCTGTTATTAACATTGATTTATGATAATAAAGCAATTTCCTTTTCCTATAGTTTTTGTATCAAGCAAATGATCCTTCTTTATAATTCATTAAAATAGATACATGCCCTGTGTCTGAGTTGTCCATTACACTAATATTTTATTCTGAAACAAATCCCAGAGGCCTATCAGTGGATACCAGATGGAACTGATGAACGCATGAGTAGGGCTGCCTTTATTCTTTATAGTGGCTGGAAAACTTCTCAAAGTAATATATGTCTTGCTCATGTATTCATCACTCATTTCTGATGTACTCTGAGCAAGTCTCAAGTTAGAAAGAACCTACACAGAAATGGACCTGAATGCATATTCCCTTTTCAGGGAAGATTTATCCTTCCAAGAGGTTAAACAAAAGCATTGGGACCATTCACTGAGCACTGCTAATCACTGCCTGTAAGGATGTGAACTTCACTGACTTTGTGGAAAGTCAGTGACTATGGAGATACTCAGGACTTTGATGCTAAAACTGACCTTTGATAATTAGTTAGAAGAAAAAAAAAAAAGCAGTCTATTACATGCATGAATAACCTTATCTTAATTGCCAGCAAATGAAACCAGCCTTTTACCTCAGACTTCCACATATTGACCATAAAAAGTTATCTTTGTGACACTTGCAGGCAACTGAAGCTCAGAGAGCCAATTAAGATGAGTAGAGCCAAATGGACACATTTTGACACCGGGAAGAACAGACTGTGAAAGAACAAATACTTTGATCTGAACCCCAGCCTGAGTAAGAGGGCACATATAATGAAACCGCATTATAAAGCACTGAGCCTGGCATTAAACAGTTGCCAAGAAAAGGAGACTGGGTTCCTTTCACTTCAGTAAAAATGTGAGGCTCAGCATTGTGCCAGTTCAAGATTTTGGTTTATTTTCACATCCGTCTCCAGAATGAAATGAGACAGTATTACGACATTAATTGAATATTCAAATAAATTTTACTGTATTTGGAAGAGCCCTCCTTTGAGTTCAGAACCTGCAGGTTTTATTATTTCACTCATCACAGAAGTTTGCGATGACTTGGTTTCCTCTGTGCTCTTTTAAAGGATGGTGTGTAACAGCCTTGATTTTGAGTAGGGTTTATGGAATGCCATTTTCTTCAGGTTTAGATCTCGTTTGCAAGAACTAGTCTTTATACCATTCTTCTCTCTCATCCAGCTCTGTTTCCATCTGCATGAAGGTCTTCCTGAAACCCCTGAGTTTCAGAAATTGTATGAATACGGCTGCTTTTCAAGTAAGCTTCGGTTCAGTGAGAATTTCAAAATTTCACAGCGGGGTTCTTAGTTTCAGTTTGGGGCAGGCAGCTTGAAGTTTCCAATAGGAAAATGTAACCCAGAGCTTTCAGTTCTACAGAATGAGATACATGGCTATACACATACCTCAGTAGTTCTCGCAGTCTGAAAGGGTCTTCCTCTCTAAAGGTGAACCTACGCCCTAATAACTACTGCTCTTCCACAGTGGTTTAACCATTTTGGATTATGAAAACATCAACTATTTCAATTCTCCATTGTCCTGGGTTCGGCAGTAGCAGTCGTTTTTCTCCTTGGTAGAAGGTGCGGAGCTGTGGCTTTTTTTTTCTTTGGACTTTCGGCTTGTGAGCAGTGTTGATAACACCAATGTTTTAGTTACTGCTTAGTACATTTTG
>JAOEHY010000405.1:0-24251 GCA_025447955.1 Psilopsiagon aurifrons | reverse complement strand
ATCCCTCCAGGAGCAGAGGGAAGGAAAAAGGGGGAAGTGAGTGAACAAACTGCGTGGCTGATTTATGGCTTAAACCAAGACATCCATACAGTATCCATACATGATGAAGCTATTCTAGTATATTTTAACAAATACACTTACTCAGTAAGTGAACTTTAGGGTTCTCTCTTGTCTATGAAACATAAGGGGACATAAATCCACAAAGGTGAACTGTGCCTGGGAGTCAGGTACTTAATGACTAATGGGGGTAGACAAGGCATTTTAAATAAACAATATTGGTCCGAGCATCCAAACTTAAAAGAGAAGTCTGCAAAAATAACATTGGCTTTAAAGTCATGACAGTAAGAAGGGTGCACTTGTCAACTTGTTCTTTCTAACTTACAAAAGACAGTAACCATTTTAAAATCTAATAGGAAAGCTTAAATTCTGAGTAATCAGATTAATCCAGAAGCTTGATTTTGATTTTTGGAGGAAGAAGACCAAGATGGGGTGGAGTGAGGATTCTTGGTATATCCTGGGACTCTGCAAGGAATCTGGGGTGGATAAAATGTTACATGATTTTTTTTTTTTTCTTTTTAGTAAAAAGGTATATATTAATGAATGTTAGAAGAGAATACTAATTGCATGTGGCACTTAAAGTCATCATCTTATAAACAGGTATCAAAACACTTCATGAAAGTAATCAGAATCAGTACAACTACTTTACAGATGAAAAAACTGGGACACAAAGGACTAAACCATATGACAAAGGATGCATCCAGCAACACCCTCATATTGACCTTATATCTCAAAAAACTCACAGAAGTATTCCTTATCCAATAGTATACCAAAAGAAGAATCTCTACACTTGCAGATTTTACTCATAAACTGTCCAAGTTAAACAAAATGCAGATTAACATTATGTGCAGCAACTTGCAATTTGTTCATATATTCTGTCTGAAAATCTTGTTTCAATGCTTAGCATAACTGCAAGATAAAGAACCACTTTCTGCAAGCTTCAGACCTAATCAAAATATAAATACTTGTTCATATTGTCTTTGTGCATATGTAATACTTTTGGGCCTTAAATTGAAAACACACCAAATTCTAATTGCTTTGACTTTGCATCTTTGACACCAAACAAATTAAGGTAATGGCAAAGTATGAAAAGAGAAGGGAAAAGCAAAAAAGAAAATTTCAAGATAATCCTTAGATTCATTATTTAATTGTCATGGAGACAGAGTAAAACTTTAAATCATTGGAAGAACAAGCCATAGCACAGTTGCTGCTAATTTAGCAATACAATACAACACAACAACATCTTCCTTTCAGTAACATTTGTCTTTGCCCTAAGCAAGGGAAAAATCAAGGGGTGGCATACCATTAAATTAGGTTGATCAGTTCGAACTCTTTGTTGCTATTCAGTAAATATTTAGCAATCAACACCTAAATTTGATTATTTAATCATGGAAAGATTTACATGCAAACCTAAATTTCCTCAAATGCTTAACATTCATACTGTACATAAATCTTTGGGATCATGTCTGAGTCATACATTTAATCATTGTGAATATAAAACAATGTGTCACTATATAATGTATCACTGCCATTATGTCTGGAATAGGAACTTTGTCTTAGAAGCTCACCCTGACCACATGAGCTGACAAGACAAGATTTCCAAAACTGCACAAGAATACTTCGCATAGGAAAAGCTGAACATGAGAATAATCAGAATTTTCAGAATTACAGCTCATGTTTACAAATCTCAGTGATTTTGAAATGTAAGATTATCTGGCTGATCATTTACAGGTTACAACATTTGCCTAGCTACGACCTGTTACATATGACAAACCACTAAGTACTGTCAGCAAAAAAAAAAACCATACGAATGGAAGCATGGCCCTAAAAATAAAGCAAAAAAAAAAGCTTTTACTTGTAAAGTCTTTACTGTACTTCAAAGAGACAGTATTCACAGACAGCTTCTGTTCATTATAGAGTGTGTTTCTAATTTCCTACTTCTGACTCACAGCAATTAAGCTAGCAAACATAGCTGAGCTAGAAAGACTGGCAGACAATTTATTGTTGGCAGATAAGCTTATTCACAATGGTGAATTTGGCTTTAGGGGCAAGAAATGAGGTGCCATGAAATCCTACAGAAGGAAAGTTTTCATGTGCTTTAATTTGAAAATTACAGAAAATGGAAAGAGGTGTATGGCATAATTAGGCTGACAACACTATGCTTTTAGCTATAGCAGGCAAAGCTGTAACAAAAACAACCAGCTGAAAACAGAAACAAGGTATATAAAATAGTGGGTTTTTTTCCACCCCATTTCTTTTATGATGGAATAATCTCTGTCATCTACATCAAAGAAAAAGTTTGGGTACAAAAATGCATTGTTTTGCCAATATTAAAGTAGCATATGCAAACAAAGAAACAAAGTGTACAGCTGCAGTGGTGCACAACAGAATTCGAGTCATAAATAGGGCTTTTGCATATGACCTCAATAAAAATACTCAGAGACTTCAAGTTTTCAATAGCTAGGCAACTACACAGCCACAGAAGCTTGGGTAATATTCTGTTATAGTAAGTACAGACACTTTTCCAAACCTGCAACCTCTAATCACATGAGGTCTTATTTCTTTATTTATTTAAACCAACTGTGAAACTAAGGGGGCTCAGTACAGAATAAAGAGAACAGAGAAGTTCCCAACAGTTGACAAAGGAAAAAGCACTGCGCACATTACTGATTTTTCTAATCACCAGTCATCTCAGGTATTTTTTCATCTGGGGTATTTATTTGTATTGTAAGATTATACATATTAAAAAAAAAAACAGGGTTAGTTCATGTTAGGAACTATCCTTGGTGGTGGTGTAATCATCATTTAAGTTACTAAGTGCAAACTATTGTTCTGGACAAGCCTTCCAGCACAGATGGGCTGTCCCTGAAGTGAGAGCTTTTTGAGCAGCTGAAGAAAGAAAAAATTATTTCCTACTTTGCCCCTGAGCACTCGGAACAAAACAAATAAATGAAATAAATCTCTGACTGATGGTAAAGAAATACTCAGTGCTAGTGGAAACACTGCAAAGGAACAAACACTATGTGCCTAGTTTTCTAAATAAAGGTAGGTGTCTGATAAATGATACATACAATTCAAATAACTATACATTTAGAGCTAGAGAGCTTACAAATATTTTTACATATTTACATATTTTTACGATCAAATGAGAAAGGGGTGTGATTTTCTTATGCACTGCGCTAATATCCTTCACTATCTTATTGACATTTAAAACTTTCAAGCACATAGCAATATTATTTACAACCAGGAGACCACTTATCATTCTCAAGGTCAGATCTACAACCAACTAGACTTTAATCAGCACCACTGCTCTGTGAGAATAAACATCTCTTACCATGGGTTCTCTTTCATACCGTGAAGAAAACATGAGGATGAAAACTTCGATCTCTCCTGAGCTCTATTAAAAGCATTTGCAGTTCCCCATTACTGGTCTCTAGCCTTTGATTATAGTTTTTTCTTTTCTTCTACTTTTCACGTTGTCATTGATTCAATAGTAAACTTGTTCTAAGTTTATAAACACCTACACTTCACACCCTTTTTCACTGTTGCAAACATTATAGCATTTACTCATTTTTAGGAGAAAAGATATTACTTTCTATTTTTATTGAACATTCTCCTGTGAAAGAATTTTAATACCACTGGTCATGGACCACAGAACTCCATACAGGAAATCACAGAGACATCTGAAGCCTGAGATGCTAATGTCTAAGAATAAATATTTTTTATTCCCATTTCTACTACAGGAGTGGTGTACAGAGTTACAACAAGGGACAAGAACATCTTATCAATCCAAACATGTCAACTGTTTGTAAATTCACTAACTATTGGCCAAAAAAAAAAGACTAAAAACTTCAAAATTAAATCTAGCCCACTGCTCAACACCTGACAATCTGATACTAGGAAACTGTTCTATGTGAAGTATTCATGAAGAAGAGGAGAAAAAAAAAAAAAATCCGGCAAATAAATTATTAATTATTTTCTCAGCTCTTTTCAGGACACCATTGATGCGCTTTGGTGTCTCAAAGTTTTCTCCTCTTTAAACATAAAACATTATCATATTTTAAAATTTAATGAACAAGTCAAAAAGATATTACAAAGGCTCTGTGAATAGCAGTTACTTCAAAAGTATTTTAGGTAGGTAAAGTTTAATGTTGGCTTTAAAACAAATTGTTGACAATTTGCCAACAAAATCATCTACCTTTTCTTGGTGAGACATTTTCTTCTGGACAAGAGGTAGTATATTCTAGAGAAAATACAGTTTGCAAAATTATTTCTCAAATGAAGCTACTTTCAGTTGAAATCAAGTCAACACTAAAGGAGGTAATGTCATGATCTTAAAATAGGTATGCAACTTCTACCCTTCCAGGTTCCTCTAGAAGTACTCTCTCCATCGACTATATAGCATTAAACACAGACGCTTGGAACCTTACCCAGGTTACATACTCGAAGGTATCATAAAGTTTGCTGTGTGAAGATTCACCATGAACACATTCAAACCACAAGCAGGTCTTTGAACATTACTAGATATACAGTTGCTAGTATGTAGCAAAAAGTGAGGAATGCACAATCTCATACACAAAAAAATCATATCTTCATAGCACCAACTTCAATGTCATAGCACCAAAGCCATCAATTCTCACTTACAAATCAGTATTTCAGAACATTAAAATCATACTTCTGTACCTAAAGAACAAAATTTTGGAATGTGTTTGAAAAACTGCTTCTAGATAAATATTTTAGATATTACTAATATATTATCACTGTTGTTTAAATTTTGTATATTGTCCTACCCATTATTATTTCTTAATGTTTTAGCATCAGCAAGAAATTAATTTTCATGATACTTTTTTCCTTGAAAGACTTCAAGAACCTAAAGGCATTCTGTGAAAGCTTTGAACTTTCTATTTCCTTTGTACTTTCCATTTCTCTCCCTATTCTGCTCATTCACACTTACATATTGATATAACAAAAAGGCCACAAGTAAAAAAGACAGCTCAAGCAGGGCTAAAAATAATACAGTATTCAAGTAAGCAGAAAGAAAACTAAAACTTTATAAAAGTAGTTCATGAAGGAAACAAACTGTTGATGAAATGATTTAGTAAACTGCTGTTCAGTGACACTGTGTCACTAAAGCTTATATAGAATCATAGAATCATAGAACACTTACGGTTGGAAAGGACCTTAAGATCATCTAGTTCCAACTCCCCTGCCATGCATAGGAACACCTCCCACTAAATCATGCCACCCAAGGCTATGTCCAGTCTGGCCTTGAACACCGCCAGCAATGGAGCAGCCACAACTTCCTTGGGCAACCCATTCCAGCGCCTCACCACCCACACAGTAAAGAACTTCTTCCTTATATCCAATCTAAACTGCCTTTGTTTAAATTTTAGCCCATTACCCTTTGGCCTATCATTAAGACCTTAAAAAACAGTCCATCCTCAGCATCCCTGTAGCCCACCTTCAGATACTGGAAGGCTGCTATGAGGTCTCCATTCAGCCTTCTCTTCTCCAGGCTGAACAGCCCCAACTTTCTCAGCCTATCTTTGTAAGGGAGGTGCTCCAGTCCCATGATCATCCTCGTGGCCCTCCTCTGGACTTGTTCCAACAGTTGCATGTCCTTTTTATGTTGAGGACACCAGAACTGCACACAATACTCCAAGTGAGGTCTCCCAAGAGCAGAGTAGAGAGGCAGGATCACCTCCCTCGACCTGCTGTTTACACTCCTTTTGAAGCAGCCCAAGAGACGGTTGGCTTTCTGGGCTGCAAGAGCACATTGCAGGCTCATGTTCATTTTCTCATTGACCAAAACCCCTAAGTCCTTCTCCACAGGGCTGCTCTGAATCTCTTCTCTGCCCAAACTGTAGATGTGCCTGGGATTGCTTCAACCAAGGTGTAGGACCTTGCACTTGGCATGGTTAAACTTCATCAGGTTGGCATCAGCCCATCCCACAAGCATGTCAAGGTCCCCCTGGATGGCATTCCTTCCCTCCAGTGTATCGACCGAACCACCCAGCTTGGTATCATTGGCAAACTTGTTGAGGGTGCACTCAATCCCACTGTCCATCACATCAACAAAGATGTTGAACAAGACTGGCCCAACATCGACCCCTGAGGCACACCACTCGTTACTGGCCTGCAGCTGGACATTGAACCACTGAGCACAACTCTTTGCATGTGGCCATTCAGCCTGTTCTTTATCCACTGAGTGGTCCACCTATCAAATTGGTATTTCTCCAATTTAGAGGCAAGGATGTCATGGGTGACAGTATCGAACACCTTACACAAGTCCAGATAGATGACACCAACTGTTCTACCCCTGTCCATCAGTTCTGTAGCCCCATCACAGAAGGCCATCAAATTGGTCAGGCAGGATTTCCCCTTAGTGAAGCCATGCTGGCTGTCACCAAGCACCTTGTTGTTTTTCATGTGCCTCAGCATGCCTTCCAGGAGAATCTGCTACAAGATTTTGCCACAGGTACGTAGGTGAGACTGACTGGTCTGTAATTCCCTGGGTCATCCATTTTCCCCTTCTTGAAAATAGGGTTATATTTCCTTTTTTCCAGTCAGCGAGAACTTCACCTGGCTGCCATGATTTTTCAAATGTGATGGACAGTGGCTCAGCAACTTCATTTGCCAGATCCTTCAGGACCCACGGATGGATTTCATCAGGTACCATGGACTCGTGTGTGTTCATGTTCCTAAGATGGTCTCGAACCAGATCCCCACGTACAGTGGGCCCAAGGTCTTCATTGTCACATATCCTGTGTCTGCCTTCCAAGACTTGGGTGGTGTGGTCAGAGCATTTTGCAGTGAAAAATGAGGCAAAGAAGTCATTAAGAACCTCAGCCTTCTCCAAATCCATGTTAGCCAGTTCTCCTGATAGCTTCTGGAGAGGGCCCACATTGTCTCTAGTCTGTCTTTTATTTGTAATGTACCTTTAGAAACCCTCTTGTTATCTTTAACATCCCTAGCCAAGTTTAATTCTAACTAAATTCTAAGTCTTTTCTCTTCTCTGAAGCTACTAAACTGAATGTCCTTTGCATCCCAGCTTTCTAAACCACAAATTAAATTGATTCTTGAGTGGACTTAAATTACTGAGCCTTGATGTTTTCCAAATTTCCCCAGGAATCTCATAATTTTCATATAAGAACCCTTCCTTTTATTCATTATATAAATCTAAGAAACAGAAACCATTAGCTGTTCCCAACTAGGACTGTCATTTCGTACATAAACAAGTAAAATCACCCATGTATCTTAATTTTCAGTCTTCTAAAGGAAAAATCCTCTTAGTTCAGAGCATTTCCAAATAACCAAGCCTACATGATACACAGACGGAATAATCTGCTTCCTGTAGCAACAATTCACGAAAGCATGTGTAGTATCTTCTGAAAGTATTGTTATTTAAGAACAGGGATTAGTTTTCAAACACCAGTGGAAAGATTTGACATCTATATACTTCAATATAGATCACTGTTGGGGATATACCTACGGTGATATTTTGCATATTCTTTCATTTGATATTGTTACTTTTAATGCAGAGCATGTGTCCTGCTAGTAATGATTTACTACTGGTGTTGACTAAGCATTTAAGAAAAGCTGTTTCAGTAATATTCACAGAACTACTATATTTTTTCATTAATTTATAAAAGAAAAAAGTCAAATTTCAAGGAATTATAAAAGACAATTAGTAAGCAGAAAATACATCTATTGCCAACATTATGCTTTTTCAGTGCCAGTTAAGAAATAACACATGGACAAAACCAGACAGGCTGCTAGCTGGCAACCAGGTAAGTGAACAATAAAGAGAGAATATTTTAACAATTAAAGTATGGGTTTGTTATGTCAGGCTGCTGATGGGTTTCTGAAGAGATGCAAGATGAAAGAGGGGTGAAGAGTCATCTTGTTATTGATAAATGCAAAGAAACAGGCAATAACAATAGTGGCAATGTTGGACTTGCTGGTTTTCTGTCTGAAAAAGACAGCAGACTCCTACGCAGACAGGGAAATAAAAGCAGGAGGCAGAAAATGTTACATATGCATAAAAGGCCACTTAAAATACTTGAGGTATGAATATCCAGATGAGCTATCACTGTGGTGCATGCACAATATTGTTTGGCCTATCAGGAAATAACATCACATAGTTCCTGTGTGTGACGGTGCAGCTGGTGTGGTTTTGTTCATACTGCTAACCACAAAAAGTCACGTGTCTGTTGCTGGCTTCTTCTGCAAGATACACCCCATTCTACAAACACAAATTTGGGGCTTTGCCAGAAAGGGTCCAATACTAAGGAAAGAATGAGCAGAACCAGCAGGAGTGTGCACTGCTCCCCAGAAGCAGTGCTTCTGATGACAAGCACCAAGCACTCACAATATAAAGGGCTGCCACAGTCTCTGAAACAGTTTGCTTGCCTGGCAATTAGATCAGCATATCTGGGATGCTTTAAGCGACTCAATATCAGTGCTTCCGCATCATGGGATTTTGTTTCAGAATTCTCTGAATTCAATAATAATTTTGAATCAAAAGAGATTATTCCCAAAGCAAAACAGGCTGTTTTTCAACTGCCCATGTTTGCCACTATAGGCTTTTATTGTGCCAGCTGCACTGAAGAACAAGGCATAAGATGGTATTATATCAGTTACATTTCTGCCTACATTACGTGTCATTGACTGGATATTTCAGTTCCCCAAATTCAGTAAACTGTCATCAGTACTGCTGCCCCACCACCAAGCTCTGATGAATTACTGAATGCTACATTGCCCATTCCTTCAATTACATGTTGTGAGGTCTGTGATTCACCTGTGCAGTACTTCATTGACAACCTTGTGATGTACTACTGCAACAGGCTGCCAGATCTACCTGTATCAAGTCAATATTCACTTCCCTCCTTCGCCAATCAAGTTCTGAAAATAACTGCCACATATCCATCACCAGAACATGATCTTCCTTAACATTAAGAGGAAAATCTGCTTGAAAAAATATTCAGAGGGGAAATATCCCTATTCTTGCTGAAGACTGTTGAGCAATCTTAGCCACATTGCAGCATGTTGCAGAAAATTCTGAGTTTCAAGCATATCCTGAAAAAAGTGATAAATGAATGTATCACTAGACAGATTATTCTGTGTGATATGGAAGATGCCATTCAAGAAGCTGTTGTTTCAAATCTGTGTCAATGCCCCCCTGTTTTTCAAAAAAAAATTCCAAGACTGTGGAAGACTTTTACTTGAGATGAGTCAAGATCACAAACACCTACTGCAGCAGTAGTGCTCTTTGTCAGGTGTGACTAATGAGTTACCAGGTTCTGTCATATCTAGCAACAGACTTGCATTTCTAATGAATTTGAGGACTTTGCAATAAACCTTGCTGATTTAAGCTATCACCATCAAATGATCAGGCTGAATAAATGATGCAGAGTTAAACTGCCTTGCAAAGGCATACTGGCCAACAAGGCTCATCAGACCCCTCACCTATAACAGGTCATGTCCACAGCTAGGCAAGGACAGTCTGAGCAGCAGGGCTATAGCATGGACTCCACCTATGTTTCTGTTGAATGTACATGGGTTTATTCCACTGATTCACAACCTGACTCTCCTTGTTCTTGTTACTCAAGAAAGACACATTGCTGCTGTGCTTGGGGTACACGGAGAGTTGTAGTCTCCCAAGAAACTTGCCCACCTAAGGGAGGCAGACATTGCAGAAATGTGCTACATGTTCATGTTGGAGATGGGCATTTCATATAAGGAGAAGGAATATTTATGTAGAAGGGAGACTAAAATTTTGGTGGATAGGATGAAAGTTTACATAACATATAAGGGAGATATTAAAAATACAGATGGAAGAGGTAGAACTAGATTTATAGATTGTCCCAGGAACCTCCTAGATAGACCAGGCAGTAGAGGCAGGAAATAGGAAATATGTTTAGTTTTGCATACTGTGAGCAACTGTACAACTGCTGACTGTCCCAGTGGTGGTGTAGAGTTAGCTACGCACTGAATTAACCTGTGTTAATTGAGCTTCACTGCATGTGGGTTAATTACCACGTTGCTCTGATAAAGCAGTTGTGTGGATCTGCTGTGGAGTCACTCCTGTTATCAGTGGCCAAGGTCCTGGCTAAGATATGAAAGACTAGTGTTGGGGACGTTTTAATCACACTACGGCAGGAAATCTGTCAGCATGCACACTATAGGTTTCTAAAACATGTAGTTCTTTCAAATGACCTGGTGTAGAGGAAACAAAGACTGTCCAGACAATTTGTATTCTTCTGTGCTTATGGGGTTAAGCATGAGTCAAGTGACGAGAGGATGCCATCTCTTCCAATTCCCACCCACTTCTTCTCTCAGTAAGTGTCCTCTGCCAAACATGCACTGATTAGCGATACATACTTTTCAGACCCACTTAGTTTCAGAGCCAGGAGGGATGAGTAGAGTTCAGTATCTGCCTCTTTACTAGCTGTTGGCAGGAAGAGGATCATTGCAGGAATAAGAACACAGAAACAACAGACTTAACAGAAAATCAAGATACCTTTGCAGAACCCTGTAGAAGGCTTGAGAAGATGAACCTAAAGGTAAAGATACAAGTATTGAAAGTGAGTGAAAGAAAGAAGGAATGAAAACTATTGTTTGGAAGACTTGTTACTGATGAAAACTTTTGATAAGATTCATATCTAATAGATTTATTTGGGCTGCTTCTAAAGCCTAAGAAACGTAAGGATCAAGAACCAGGGACCTTCAGGGTTCTTATTCCACTCCTGCTTTCTCCCTCCTCTTTTTCCACTCTGATTCTCCTATCTTCTCAGCTTGGCCATGCCTTTGTAAGCTTCTGGTGACTCCTTAATGATATGATAATCCACTGGGGCAACATCCACAAGGTGAAACTGATCAGTAAGAACAGAGTCCAACCCTCATCACAGAAGTGCTGAGAGAGAAAGCTGCATCTCTTTTTTGTGTGTTCTGTGTACACTTTACAGGCTTGTAGCTGTAACACATTTTGATGAGCCTAAAAGATGTGGTACTACCCGAGATGGGTGCCTAACTCTCTCAAGTACATACTGCATACAGTAAATTAGCCCGCCTGGTCTGAAGCAGCTGCATAATGATCAAATGTAGGCACTTGGCTTGCATGGTCAGCTAATTTCCCATCTTCCTGTCTTCGGACTGAAGGAACTTAAACCTTCTTAAAATCAATACAGAGGAAGTCCTACAATACACAGTAAAAAAGAAGTTGGAGATACATATGCTGGATGGGTACTGCTGAAGACAGTGATAGTAGATTGACCTTAATGGGAGGGAAAGGCATAGGATGATGCAAAAGGTAGTAAAATAGTTATTCTTACCAGCAGTGCATGGGAATGGGAAGGCTGATGTTGGAAGAGTAGTCACTAATGCTGACAGGCTACAAGTAGAGATGAAAGAGAAAAGGCAGATTAAACAGGCATAGATGAAATGTAGCTAGTTATGGTTGGGAAGGGCAATGATTAACTGATTGAGAGCCACTCAGCAAGAGACAATCTTTGTGAACACACAGCTCAAATGAACTTATAATTTGCACAAAAGCTGCTTGAAACAAGTGTGAAAACAGGTCACAACTGCAACAGCCCAAAGTAGCATGAATAAGTAAGCAGAGCACGTTCTGCCGCAAGGAAGAGTCAGAAATCTAAAATCTGAACAGATGTAGGAGTGTGAAATACTTGTGAAGTGCTCTCATAACAGAAATAAGTATATATCTCCTCCCTTCATTCTTCTTTTATATATCATAATTTACTAAGGATTATGATGAAAGTTATAGGAAACTGAAGACAAATAGTTAATTTTAAGGGCAGAAACTTCTCTGACTTTTCTGGTGATTGTGCGCTGATAATGAGGAATTCTGAAAACTAAAGATTTAAATGTGAAACACCTTCTTATCTTTACTGCCACATGTTCCAAAAACAAATGCTACCTATGGTCTTATTAGCAACATCAAAGCTTTTGAAATTTTTGTGGAAGTCTTACATTTACCATTTGGCTCAAAAGACATAGAGGAAGGCTCTTCAAAGCCTTTGGGAATATATCACAAGCACAGTTACATATATTAAAAAGAAAATGTCCTGGCCTTGTAACAAAAAGACCAGCTTGCACATTATAGCCAAGTCCAAAGAGACATATGCAGGTGGGTTGAATTACAGGTGGATTAATGGGCAAAAATACTGATGCCAGCTTATTTCCATTTCAACAGGAGCCTACTATATATTAGATGAAAAAGTTGGAAATCATTCAAAGAAAAATTTGCTGGGTATTTTAAAAGCAACTATCATTTTAGCATATTATGTGGAACCAAAGGCCAGAGGAAAAGATTACTATTTAAAATGCCCTTTTTTTTTTTTTTTTATCCTTGCTCCGACAGTCCCTGGCAGAAATGGTGAAAATGTAGATTTTAACCTTTCAGGTATCTACTTCATGTAATTTCACAGAGTGTAATATTACACTGCTATATTTCTCTGTGAGGTAGTTGATGTTGTTGATGAAATAAATGACAGCTTATGATTACAGAGGTAATGCTGTTGACTGAACAAGAATTTTATTATAGGCTTTTCATGGAGAGAATCCTAAAGATTTCAAAGCTGTAACCTGGTAGGTGAAGTCATCCTGGGTAGAGTGTTTCAATACACTGTTATTTCTATCATGGAAGTAACCAAAAACCATAAAGCTTTTTACATGATGTGAAAGCTTGATTAGATCTTACATCCTGGAATATAACTCAAATATAAACGGTTATGCTAAGAATTTGAAATGATGTATTAAAAAAAAGTAGTTAAGAAACTACATATGAGTAGCACAATTTACAATTTAATTTCATTTAAAAGCAACAGGAGTACATCTCAAAAGTGTATTTCTATTATGCTGTTCCCAAATGATTATGTCTAAGGTAGTCTATAAATAGAAAGCCAACTCACAAGACACAGATAGGACTTTGTGGTTGACAATCAATGGGTCTGGCAGGGCTAATGACGCCTTCTGTTATCATAAAATACTGTTACATATATAAGTTTATAATTGCCACTCCAAAACACATGGCATGTTATGGCAAACCATTAAAAAACAATCAATGAGAATTTCAAAATTCTCAGTGTAGATGTACAAGTATCATAACGTGGGACTTAACTAACATTTATTGTGAAAAGTATCTGAAATAAAACCATGTGAAATTTAAATCTTACACAACTTCCTATTTATTGCAGAGTTCATCTAGTCCACACAAAATTCTGAAGTGGATGGTCTTATCAATTTTTGCAGAATTACATTGCAGGAATGGCTTAAATTCACTGTGCATCAAAAACCCAAGGCAAGCAAAATGTTTAAGTTAGTAGTAGGAATGTCTTTCTGCCACTAGAAAAGATAATGAAGCTTATCACTAAAACACAGCAGTAAGCCTAATTTTGAAGCCACATGTAAGTTATAACCTTAAAATTATCATTTTTAATTTTATTTCTACTTTTAATATAGTTTCCTAGCAAATCAGTACATAAAAAATGTAAAGAGAAAACAGCAGGCAACAATCAACTCTTGATCATATGCTCTCAGACTCTGAAGGGGTTGTATAACCTGGGTAACCCAAAACCACATATAATACAAGATAAACGTAACATTTGGCCATAAGAACACACAGCAAGCGTTCAGGGGAAGAAAGGCAGGGCTGCTGCTGAGTGTAGAGCAAGGAGATTCCCCAGCTGGCACCTGGAAAGCAGTCAAGAATATTGTGTGCTCAGCCTCAGCATGCCTTGAAGTCCTCCTGAAATGAAACCAGCTCATGCAGAGCCAGCTCTGGTGGCTCTGCATCAGTGCACACTTAACCCTGAGACTGAACAACTCATCCTCAGATAATCAAGGATTGACTGTATCTGGATGAGCTGAGTCCATTTATTAAACATGTCACCTGCAACTGTGGCTACATGCAAAGGGAAGTTTTCCCTTGCTATATGCTCCTTACTGAGTGGGGTTCAAATATTCTGCTCTTCAGTACATTAGCTGGTTATTCAATTTAAAGACTAAGATAACATTTCTTACAATGAACTTTCACCCAGTATTGCAAATCTTGCTTCAGCCTGCCAGTTTGCTACTGTTAGTTATCAATTTTTTTCATAAGCTCAGCATGGAGAACTAGTTTGGACTGAATTGACTGAAAGTGTTTTCTTTCTACTCTCCTTTTCTTCCTATTTCAAACACTTTTATTTATTAATGTAATTTCTCTTAGTTTTAATTCTGCAAAGCACCATGATTTCCAGTTACTCCTGTAACTGCTCAGTGTAGGCCTTATAAATGCCTTGCAGATTTGTATTTTCTTCTCTGACTGCATTATGTTGTATTTAAAGGAAATGGCAATTCTCACATACCCTAGAGATTATGTGAGCACTAAATCATGTATTTAAAGTACACTAAAATCTTCAAGTATGAAGGGCCTCAGAAGTTTAAAATATTATTACTAATACTCACCAAGAGAATATTATTACTAATAGAGAAAGAAGAGAATAATAATAAAGTATTATTACTAATACTCACCAACAGCAAGAATATGCTGTTATACCTCCTCCTAATATACTGCCACTGTCTCTGGTGGAGAACAATCTGTGCTGTCAACCTATCTGTTTAGCTGCAGTTAAAGAATTTAGAAACATTTTTACTACAAACTTTGGGAACAGCTATCAAACATAAAATATGACTCAAAAGTGCTGCTGAATATATTGCCTAGTTGACCAAATACTGTTTTAATGTTAGTTTTTATTTACTCCTGCAAAATGTAGTGTTCTGACAAACTACAACACAGAATGTGATTTTCATGCTAACACATGCTAAATACTTCCCCTTAAAGTTACTAATACTTAATAAAACTTCTAATTGGTATCATTCTTTAACATACAGAAGAAATATTTTTGCTTTTAAATCATTCAAATGCTTAAGAATTCTATGCAGCTGATTTTCTCGAATCAGTACATTAAAGTTCAGCAACAATAAAATTCAAAAACAAGGCAACAAGCTACTGCATAAAAATCTAAAACTATAATTTTAAAACAGAAAAATTTAGGACTATATGTAAAATGTCATTTTAACCCTAATGCATGCAGCTGTATGGCTATCATAGTTAGCAACCCACTTAAAAACATAATTAGACCAATACTTTTGTGCAAAGACATATACTGCTATTATCACAGTGGGAAACAACCCTGTCCTTTAACTTGAAATAACTCAGCAAGTTACCTTCCTGATAAACAATGCAATATTAATGTCACAGTTGGGAGCAGTTCTCTGAACACTCACAGTAGGTATCAAATTTGTTGTTCAATTTTTATTGGAAATGTAGCATTCCTTTCTAATAGGCGTCTTTAGCTTCAAGTAAGAGGAACAAGTGGAGTTCAAGGTACAATTAAAGTAATTTTACATTAAGCTAAAGGACAAAACAATCCACAGAGCAGCAAATATTAAATAATGAAAAGCATAAATGTTACAAATTATTCAAGCCACAGGTAATGGTATGGCGCAAGATTCTTAATTATCCGTTCCCAAGAAAGCATATAAAAATTGGAAAAAAAACACCAATACTCTGGGAAACACTTGCATACGAGATCAGTTTATGCTGCGATTCTGAGTCAAACTGCATGATATATTATGGTCTCATAGATAATCCACTTTTTTTTTTTTTTAAATGAAAAAGTCCTCTTAAAAAAAATACCAGTGACGACCTTAAGCACTTTCTGGATTTTTAAAATACAAGAAACACTGGTTTGAACAGGAAAGGGTGAAAGTCTGACACAGTTATTTCTTCCACTTTTGAACATTAGTGATCCTAACATAACCTTCTGCACCTTCTAGTACACAACAAGATGAGAGGTTTTCTTCATGACAAAGCACATTATTTGGTAACTGAAAATCTGTTGTAACACAGACTCATAGAAGGCCTGCTCAACAACTCTGCTAAATTTCCAGGTGATTCCTAATTGTGTAACAGATGAATTCTCTTGAAAAAACACTAAACTGTACTTATCATAAGATTTCTATATCTAATATAATTTTCAATTACCAAGTTGTGAAAAATGCCACTAAGTGTTCCACTGTTCTTTTATTCTCAGACGAATTTTACCCACAACTCACTTTGGCATTTGCCATGGCTCCTCTTCCCCTTCTGTTAACACCTGAGATACAAGGGGTTTAGTGTACTGAAAAACTCAAAAATGGAAAATGACGTTTCCTGAGGAAAAATAAAATTGCACTCAAAATTTGAAAAATGCTATTTTTTATCTCTTGTATGATAGTCACGTTAAAAGGAATTTTAGAGTATAGTATTTAGATCCCTTTTAAAAGTGCCCTTCACATTTTCAGTAAAGTAGCTTCAGCAATTTCAAAGAGCAAGGAGATTTTATAGCTACAGAGTGCACAGCAGTTTATGCACCAGAACAGTCAAAAAAGAAACTTTAGAAATTCCACAGTCAGCTGCTCTTATCTACAGTTGCTTTTAGTTCTACATAAAATAAAGTGAGATTAATCAGAATGTCAGCTGTCCTGCCTGTCAGTACTATTTGCTGCTGGAATAAACACACCACAGAAAGCAGAAGAGCCTGTGTATTGTAGCATATTGATGATTTGCTGCACAGCCGAAAAAACCACTGTCAGTGATTTTCTGTTGCCTTTTATAGAAATCTTCCTCCAGAAATTCCTTTTGTAATTTTAGCAGGTGTTGAGTTCAGATAGATACATATACATAAAAGATGTATGAAAGTTATTGTTAAAGGCCCCTATTCCCCGATAAATTTCCTATATTAAAAAAAAAAAAAACAAAAAACAAACCACCAAACCCATATGTTTAGATGGCTTATATTCTTATAAAAATAATACTAAGAAACCAATGGAGACTGACTGTTGAAGCATCTGCGCAGCATGAAAAACAAGTCTGGACCTAAAGCAATATGAAAAAGAATCTGGACTACCCCGCTCAAGTAACCAGTGGAACCATGTCTCAAAGAAATACTTTATAGAAAGAAAATTGTTTTTCTTTAAAAAGCAGCTTTATATTCACTTTGGCCATACTGTCCTGGATCTCTAGGCTGTAAAAAATGCAGCATGGCTGTACCATGGCTGCAAAAACACACAGCAGCTTATAGACGAAAAAGAAAAAAGAGGGGAAAAAAAAAAGAAAAACCACATAAAACCAAGCAGAAACAGAAGAGATCAAGTTCTTTTCCAGAGAAATCTTCCAGACAATAGAGGGTTCAGGCAAGTCAATAAGCTAAGATCAGAATATCACAGAAGTAGTGTGAAACCTAATGGGGTGAAATGTAATGCTACCAAGTGAACTCACTGCTAGGCTAATGACAAGAAATTTCTCAGTTGGAGAAGACAAAGAGAATGATATTAATGTCTTAACTGGGTAAACTAATGTCTGCATGATATGGCTTTGTAAAAATGATGAATGTTATCTTAAAATGTGTAAATGCCTCAGCAATGATAAAATCTCATCGAATGTACCCTATACAATTCTATCTTTCTTCAGATGACATACAGTTAAACAGGATAGACGCAAAAAATAGAACTACTAGAAAGATAAGAAGCACGGCAACACTGCCAAATAATAGTACACGACAAAATCGTATCCTGTCCATCCTAGCAAACCAATACACAGAAAAAATATGACTATTCATTATAATGGAACAAGACAACCTATTTAAACTGAAGCAGTATCAGCACCAGAACATAACAAAAAGAATAAACTGACTGACTATAGCCAAAGCTGGCCATTTTAAAGTGGTTTCTAACCAACAGAAATAGTGACAGTGAACAAAGTGATAGTTTTTAAATTGATACAGATGTAGTAACAGATTGATATACATTAACTTATTAAGGCAAAGGCATAGATCATTAGTATCTGACATGTCACTCCCATGTTTATGTCCTACTTTTTACAAGCCAACCAGTACAGCTGGAAGTTGCACAAGAAGAGCAATAGAACAGAAAGCTACAGACGTCTCAGTGTGGTACTAGACAAAAACCTATTATTTTATCTTTACCCTTGTCTCAAAATACAGACTGTAATCCTAAATGAAGACTGAGAGAGCAAATAACCACCTCATCCAATTCTTTGTGATATTTGATTACTAATTTTAATTTGTTCTTTAATTTTTTTTTATGATATCTGGGTTACCTTACCTTTCCTACAAAAGGAGATGCAGGATTATATACAAAAATTAAGGTTCTCTACTGCCCTGTGGGAAGGAAGACTGATCTTGTGATAAGAAGAATAAAGGCACTGTCATTCCACTCCCACACAGCTGCACCAGAAAGAGCTGAGAATCTCTAATCTTTGCAGACCGCATCATAATGAATGTGATCAACTGCATTTTAGCTCACAGAAACAAAATTGTTTCCCATTAATTTACATATGCTTTGAAGTAGGTCCCAGGTTGGACATAGCCTCGGGTGATATGGTCTAGTGGGAGGTGTCCCTGCCCATGGCAGGGGGACTGGAAATAGACGATCTTAAGGTCCTTTCCAACCCTAACTATTCTATGATTCTATGATTCTATATGTAAAAAATGCATTAGACTGCAACTGAAACCTTGTCAGACCCCAGCTAGATCCACTCCTTCATACTTGTCCCAGGCATAACTATTTAAGCAATAATGAATATGCAAGCTTGGGGCACACTACTGTATTTCCAGCAACTACACCAGCCCCACAGGCATCAGTTTTCAGAGATTTCACTCCCAGAGAACACAACATCAATAAGGCGTATGTCACCAAAGAGGCAACATATATTGGCAATTCTGAAACATAAATATACCGATAGTTAAGAAAATACCGATAGTTAAGAAAAAAAACAGGATTTCAAATCTTACATATTATGCTATGTTTTTCATAACAGGTTGTCCTGTTGCTACTGACTCAGGTTCAGCAGTAGCAGTCATTCTTCTCCTTCTCAGTAGCTGGTGCAGTGCTGTATTTTTGACTTTCAGCCTGGGAACAGCACTGATAACACCGATGTTTTTAGTTGCTGCTCAGTAATGTTTACTCTGACCAAGGACTTTCTCATTCTCCTGCTCTGTCAGGGAGGAGGGGAAGCTGGGAGGAAGAAGAGACAGGACACTTGATCCAAACTACCAAAGAGGCATTCCATACCAAAGCACATCATGCCCACTATATAAACTGGGGGCAGTTACCCAGAAAGGTTAGATCACTGCTCGGGTCGGGCTGGATATCAGATGGCAGGTGGTGAGCAGTTGTGTTGTATTCTCTTCCCTCGTTATTTCCCTTATCATTATTATTATTGGTGGTAGCAGCAGTGGTTTGTGTCATACCTTAGTTACTGGACTGTTCTTATTTCAACTCGTGGGAGTTACACTCTTTCTGTTCTCCTCCCCATCCCTTCAGGAGCAGGGGGGACAAAGGGGGGGGGAGTGAGAGAGAGGCTGTGTGGCTGACTGAGCTTGAAGCAGGACACAGGTCTGTAATGACACTAAAGGTTGCAGCTTTCTTCACTAAGCTGCTCCATTCAATAAATATAGTAGGTAAATAAAACTTGAATGACATAGAGAAGTTAAATCGTCTACACAGACTGCCACTGAACACTAGCACCTTCATCTGCACATCACACTGACTGCTGTTTATATTGCCATGAGGAGTCAGAGCCCAGTAAAACATGAAGCAAAACTCATGATGCCAAACCGATCTATTCATACCAGACAACAGAACCATGTAATAAAATCAAACTTTTGCAAATATTCTACTCATGTTACTATGGAAACCTAAGACGCAATTCTCTTTTTCTTTTCAGATAGTCCATTTTCATCTGCTACAAAATCAGATTTCAAAGTCATATAACCACAGAATCATTTAGGCTGGAAAAGATGAGACCTTTAAGATCATCAAGTCCAACCATTAACCTAACACTGCCAAGTCCACCATTAAACCAAGTCCTTCAGGAAGATCCAAAATCTTTTGTAAGCTGGAAGGAGTGAAGTAACATTTCTGATTTCCTTTTCCCAAAAACATCACAGTTGGAAACAAGTTCCACCCTCTAGCCAGGTAAAGGAGAATTAAAAACTCAGAGTACAAATTCAGCAAACTTTGCCTAAAGATTTTTGGCAAATACTTCAAATAAAGATTTACATCACACCCAACCCAAATGATTTAAAAAATATAAACAGAAAGGAAGAAAAATATATGGTACATGATTTGCAAATGGAGGGAAAACTGTGATGTGATTTGGGAAGAACATGCAGATATTGGGATTCTGGCTCTTCATTCTGTCAAACAAAAATCTCTAGTTATTTTGAGTAATTTTCAATTGGTCTTCCTGATAAAATAAATAGCAATTAGTACTAAAAGGTATGGATTGGAAATAATGGAATGGAATGCTACAGGACAGACGCTCTGTTTTGCAAGATTTAATTCAACTGATACTTTAAATGTCAAATACAAAACTAAGTACACTAAGATCCAAAACGGTAAGATACTAGGCATATCCATCAAGCCCAACAGGAATGTTCATCTGAATACATTGTGTTCTAGGGTTTGTACCACCAGTTGATCAATTAAATCATCCTTAGACACTTAGAAAATGGAAAAGCTTTCTCTCACCTTGCCTTGCTCTTGTTTCAGCCTCCTATATCTGCTCAGACTTTCTGTCTCTAAAAAGGCTTTGCCCATGCCAGACCCAGGAGAAAGTGCTGGTGCAATCTATCCACTGTATCTGAATGTCAGAAATGGACTAGCAGTTGCAAGGCATGAGCAACACACAGCATCCATGTGATGGACAGTTTGTGATGACCACACTCAGCATCCTAAACTGATGACTGTCAGTAACAAGCTTCCAAAGTAAGAAAAATTAAAATAGTGGTAACTGGGTTCGTCAGGACCAGCAATTTTGGATATTAAAATTAAAATGCCAGTTCTGGTTTTGCCTCCTCTCTGTATACAGTACTGTAATCATTCCAGAGAAACATCCCGTGCCTTTTGTTGTTGACTTCTTAAGAAATAGCATGATTGAGTATGATGCTCCCTTCCCCCTCAAACAATTCCTCTTGAATTTTTAATGCTTCATGATTCTCTTGGCATCTTTGTAGAGAACAGTATTTTGCATAAACATTCACTTTAATATTAAATTTCATAAAGTTAAAAAGACAGTGAGGCAATGCTATAATCACACACCTAAAACTGAAAATCAAGTCTACAGAATACAGGATGGGGAATAAAAATAGCTGATAGACATTAGTTTTTATGATAGCCTTTTTTGGTTTTTGTTTGTTGGGTTTTTTTTTTTAATGAAATAATTTACAAGTTGGGCAAAAATTTCTTAGGAACTTCTTTAAAAAGAAGAAAATTCATTACATAATTATGCAGTAACATTAGCACAGAAATTACTGCATTTCAGTTTTACAAGGTATTACCTCTAACATTGGCATAAATCTACCTCACTACCTTTGTTCCTATTATTAGATAGTACATTCTCACATATTATGGTGAATCTGAAACAAGGCAGAAAGTTTAAAAGCTGCAACAAACAACAAAACAGACAAAAATATAGACTCTAAAATTTTAGCAGCTGTTACTTAATCTTTTTGCCTTTTTATTTTTTTATCTGCCTTAAGAAATGAAAATGCATAAAGCTCTACTACTTGTCTGCTGTAAGGGCAGCCACAATTTACCACATGTACCAGCCTTTGAACAGTATGCCCTGATTCACACATAGAAAGGAGACATAACTGCTTTCCATCTGAAGGAAACTGGCATTTGCTAAATAAAAACATTACACCTAAATATGGATTACAAGAGTAGTCACAGCAATCACTGGAAATTAGGGCCTTGCTGGACCTGCTGTGAGCATCAATCAGTACATTGGGAAAACGTTCACCGGAGAGGTGGGTTGGTGGGAACTCAAACATCCTGAGGGGTCCTGCTGCCCATCGGCTCGTTTCTTCAGTTTTTTTAGAAAAGAGCCTGCATCCCATGAGAAATTGTCCTCACATACAAAGCAAGGGATCTGCACATGCTGCCAGTTAAATTTACTGGCTCTGTAATTAACCCAGGGCAGTTAAAATGATAGGAAAAATACTAATTTGGCTGTTGATGTAGACCCACTGGCCAAACACATTCAGAGCAGTTCTGCAGATGATAGCAGAAGTTTCTCACTTCTTCAGCTGCATCTGAACCTTTTCTCTAGCAGCCAGCTTGGCTTTTCAGCTAGACCAAAGATCTGAATCTAGGGCAGCAACCAAAAGCAGTAAATGGAAGTGAAGGATTTTGAGTATGTTGCAGAATTTTACTGGTGAATGCTGTAAATTATGAAAGCATTAACATGAAAATATGCATTTCAGCTCCTATTCTAAAACACATGAATTGAAAGAAAAAGAAAAAAGAAAAAAAAAAAAAAAGAAAAAAGGAAGTATGGCATTTTATAAAGGAAAAAAACAATTCCTTATCTCTATTATGCCACCCAAAGAACTTGCATTGATTTGGAACAGCATGTGACCATAGGAAGTAATAGTTAAGGAATGGAAACGAGGGAACCAGCTGTTTTCCGTATGTCTAGCAGGATGGAGATGAGAAAACAAAGACAATTAAGAAACAACCAAAGCTGCAGTCTTTGAAAGGTGTTAACTTTGCTAGAAATGAAATAAAGCTTGATAGTACAGACTCCATGTTATAAAAAATGTAAGTACATAGTCTTCAAGTGCTGGTAGAACAATGTATTCAATTTACAAGCAATTGTACACAGAAGCAGAAACTTTTGAATTAAAAAAAAAAAAAACAACACCTTCAAGGTTATTAAAAAGAAAAAAAAAAAAAAAAAAACCAACAACAACCAGAAACAAACCAAGGACAAAACACTGGTGGACGATAAGAGTAACAGCAAAAATCAAACCACACACAAAAATAGAGAAAAGAAAGGCAAAAGAAAAGCCGAATCACAGTGGAAAAGCTAATGAACTCATTTATAAACATCTGAAGAAAAATGAACCAACATCACCTGTCAATGTGTGTTTGCAGACCAGGAAGCCAACCATATGCTGGGCTACATCAAAAGGAGTGGGGCCAACAGGTCAAGTAAGGTGATTTTCCCTCTCTACTCGGCTCTTATCAGACCCTACCTGGAGCACTGCGTTTAGCTCTGAGGCCCCCACCATAAGTGGGATGTGGACTTGCTCAAGCAAGTCCAGGGGAGGGCCATGAAGATGATCACAGGGCTGGAGCACCTATCTTACGAAGACAGGCTGAGAGAGCTGGGCTTGTTCAGCCTGGAGAAGAGAAGGCTCAAGGGAGACCTTACAGCAGCATTCCAGTCCCTAAAGGGGGCCTACAAGAAAGCTAGAGATGGACTTTTTACAAGAGTATGTGGGGACAGGACAAGAGAAAATTGCTTTAAACTGAAAGAGGGTAGATTTAGATTAGATATAAGGAAGAAATTTTTTACTGTGAGGGTGCTGAGGCACTGGAACAGGTTCCCCAGAGAAGCTGATGCCCCATTCCTGGCAGTATTCAAGGCAAGGCTGGATGGGGCTTTGAGCAACTTGATCTAGTAGAAGGTGGCAGGGGGATTGGAACTGGATGATCTTTAAGTTCCCTTCCAACCCAAACCATTCTATGATTCTGTGATGGCAAAAGGAGAAATAAAGTTGTACAGGTCCAAGTAAAGAATGTGAAAATTAGGAGGAAAACAGGAGTGCTCAATTAATATTTTGCAAGAGTAACTATGACAAGAAAAGTCGTTCAAAGCTGAATTTATGAAATTTATGTTAGGATGCATTTCCCAGGTCAAATGAGTCAGAAGGATATCTTCAAGCGCAATGCGCAAAACTTGACTAATAAGTAATTGGACAGTAGGAAAGCTGCAATGAGGAATACTAACATTATTTTAGTAAGAGTAGAAACTCTTGTGTTATTATGGTGGAGCTGACATTTCAAAATCAAAATGAGGAAAGCAAAATACTGGGGAGGAGAAGCAGTAATAGAAACCCATAAGCAACACCTTGAATGTTTTCCTCATGAATGACAAATATCAAACTGGACAGCCTTGGCATTTTGTTTGCTTTTGTTTTTCAAAAGCACTGTTGTGGTTTTAAACTGTAAAACTCCCAGTTTGTTCATTCACCTCCCCCTCGTAAAAGAACTGTCGTGGTTCAAGCCATAAAGCACGCAGTTTGTTCACACACTTCCCCCGATTTCTTCCCCCC
>JAOEHY010000399.1:47578-58115 GCA_025447955.1 Psilopsiagon aurifrons | reverse complement strand
TTAGATTGGATATGAGGAAGAAATTCTTTACTGTGAGGGTGGTGAGGCACTGGAATGGGTTGCCCAGGGAAGTTGTGTATGCTCCATCTCTGGCGGTGTTCAGGGCCAGGTTGGACTGAGCCTTGGGTGACATGGTTTAGTGTGAGGTGTCCCTGCCCATGGCAGGGTGGTTGGAACTAGATGATCTTAATGTCCTTTCCCACTGTAACTGTTCTGTCATTCTATAGTGGGAGCACGTGTACCTCAATTAGACACTTTGCTTCAAAATAATACACAGTTAACATTGCAAGTAGCAGAGTATGGTAGATGCCATATATGTAACAAATGTGAGTGTTCAGTAAGAACAATGCTTCTAAATATCACCTTAATTATTTTGTTAATAACTTGCAGAAAATAGTAATGACCAGTATTCACAATCCTTTTAGAAATTCCATCTTCATTTCTGCGACTCAGAGAGTGACTAGTTCTATCAGAGAGATACATATCAGAAAGAAAAAAAAGCAAAAATCTTGCTGGCCATAATTTGTAGAAAATATGAGGTCTTATTAGTTTCACATTCAGCTTTTGTGGTTGTGTATGAACAACCATGAAAATTTATGATACCTGTAGGCTTATTAACTTTCTTCATAATATCGTGGCTTCATATTAGTAAAATAATGACATCATACTTGATGCAGCTCTGGAAAATATGTTTGTAAGTACCACCACATGCTGAAACTGTTTCTTACAGGCGATTTCCTGAACACAGTAATTTATCTTGTTGTGTACTAGCATCTTCGTGCAATAGCTTGCAGTTTACCTGATCAGGAACCATGATGAAAACATGCAAAGGCTATCACTAAAAATTGTTATTAAAATTCGTGTACATAGAGAAGGGAAAAGGGAAAGGTAAAAATGTTCCACAATTAGTTTTAGTGGTTTCAGTAAGCCTCGAGGTAGCTGCCAGTGAAGTGTCTTTACTTTCTTTGACATCAAGGAATGGAACTTGCCTAGTAAAGCTTTCTTGTGATAAAAGGTTAGACTGATTAACATGTAAGGCTGTATTAATAGTTTGAGCAAAGCAATTATTTGTGTGATGCTTGCCGATATCTAGGATTGGTATTAAATGTAAACTGTCTCAGCTTTCAAGGTTTTTTATTAGTGTAATTCATACTAAATGCTTAGTTTGCTTAGTTCAGATTGACTGGGATTTGTATTTCCTTAAAAGGCTCTAAGGAAAATATTTCAATGAGTATTGAGTGTGTCAACCTGGGCTAGACCCTTGTTAAGTGAAGATTCTGTGGTAGCATTAGGGCTGTCAATGCTTTGATTTTATAAACCAAAAGCAAAGATGGCAGTGGACATGCATCACTGACTTTGTTGTATGTATTCAGGTGTATGCCTTAAAAAAACCCTTTTGTATAGGAATTCCATTCAAAGTCTTTCTAAGCATCCTTTTCTTATAATATATACTTGATAACAGACTGACACAATGACGCTGTATTAATAATCCAAGTCATATGTTTGACTAGCCCTATTTTCTCTTTACTGTTGTCTGGAGATTGTGCATTGATGCTGCATATAAAATGAGAGGTCATCTTGAAGAAAACTATCCAAATTACAATTTGCCTTTTTTTTAACCTTGTAGCCAGGGAATAACAAAAAGTGGATCACTCAGATTTTCAAAATCAAGTTTGAAGTAACTAAGTTTATTTTTTCTTCTTTTTTTCCTCATATCTCCTCTCTAGCTACCACATAGTACGAGATTCCCTACCAATCTCTTTTTTGTTTTTGTTTTAGGTAGTTTTGTCTGCAAAATATTTGAAAGCTGTGTATATTTGACAGGGTATTTTATTGCCCAGTGGTTGGTTTATCATGTGTACACAGAGTAGTTTGTAATAAAACCAAATTTATCCCTCAGAGCTGCTGCAGACTGTGTAAAGGTTGAAGATACTCTTCCTGCCTGTCTTTCTCACTCTTGAATATTTCAAGAAATATATGGGGTGGACTGCATGAAAGTTGGATGGATATTTTAGTAATAAAAATGTTTAAAGGTTATTTTTTTTAATTGTTTATAGATTCTCTTAAATTTGTAAAGAAATATCTGCAGAAATTTGTTTCTATGAAATAAAATTTCTGTTACTTTGAGGACAGTTCAAAAACCAAAGGTAGGAATTACTGTCAGCATAAGGGATGGGGGTTGTACTCATGAGACCAAACCTGAAACACAGTATTTTATGCAATATAAAGATCAAAATCTTTAATAAACTTCATAAATTTAAAACATAAGTGCTTGTAAGCTAAGTGATTAAAAAAGAAAATCAGTCTTATCCCAGTGTACATATGAAGAGCTTATGGCCTTAGAATCAGGAAACTTTAAGAAGCATTCAGTGATTTCTTTTTACTTTACTGCAAATAAAATATGTTTAAAGAAAGTAGAAATGGGAAATGCTTTTACCAAGCTTATTCCGCAAATGTGACCCTAAGTCAAGTCACTTTAAAGAGTGAATTGTGTCAGTACTTCTGCTTCTTTGGAATCTCCTAACACTTAGTCATCAGTTTGGAATGTGATCTGATACAAATAAAATGCACAGGGCAAAGCTAGTTTCTTTTTGCAGATGTAGCTTGAACTGTAATAATAAATAACATCTACACTTGTCCTGGGCTCCGCTGTAACAAGCACAAGGTGATGGCCTTTGCCATCCACTTCATGGAGGAGATTGACAAGGAGATCAGCAAGATGAAGCCATCTGTCAATGCCCATGGAATGCCTCGGGGGGCCTTGGAACACCTGGGAGCCCATGGAATGCCCAGGCCTATGGAACACCTGGGTTCCTTGTGGAGCACCATAGCAACAAGAGAGGTTGAGCCCGATGGCTATTGTTGGCAGGAGTCACTTGTTGGCACACAACCCCCCTGAGCCTGGCTGGGCAGGAGGCAACTGACAGAGTAGGAAACGTTCCTGCTGTTGTTGGGGGTCTGTGTGGGCCTTTGGGTCCCGTGAGGCACCCCTGGGGGATGTAGAGCAGTTGGGACTCCAGCATGAAGCTCTCTGACCCGGTGCGTGCTGTGCTGGGCAGACTCGGCTCAGGCAGCCAGAAGCAAAAATCTCCTGCCAGCACCAAGCAGCAGCACATGGTCAACATGGAGCTGCTGAGGATGGCCAGGCAGCACGTGGAGGCAGCCATCCAAGAGAAAGATCTTCTTGGTGCAGGGCTGCTACCCCATCATTCACAAGCTGTTGCGGGCATGGGGCTGAGTGGAGAAGTAGTTCTTCAACATTGTCAGGGTGGGAACCTGCTCAGGGCGGCAGCAGGACACCCAGAAGCTGCTGAGGAGGGATGAGGAGCATGGTGGTGGTGTTGAGCAGTGGGAGGGAGCTCTGCATACAGAGCCAGGGTAGCATTGGATTGGATCAGCCCTCAGTGGAGATCTCAGAGCCTCCTGAGGAGGAGGAGGCCCAGTGGTATGATGAGGGCCCCAATGGCATCCACAGCATGATGGCCTACATGGTGCAGGACCAGACACCATCCTTCATCTGGACCAGCCAATGTGATGCCGTGAACTATCGGTAGCTGTGGTAGGACCAAGTGGTGAGCCAGTTTGCCAGCATTGGAGCCTTCACCACCAAAGAGGGGCTGTGCCTCAAACTCCCAAACTTGCCCTGGTTCCACCAAGCCAATCCCACCACCTTCTTTATACAGTGCTGCTGGCTACTGGCTAAGGATGAGTGCCAAGCCTTCAATGAGGATTTCTGTCTTAATCTTGACAACACTTAAAGCTGATTTATAAAAAGCAAAGGATGGTTTGGGTGAATTTAATAAACTGTGGTGAGTAATTATAAAATTCATGTCACTGGTTATGATGTTAAATTGAAAAGTATGAGAAATTAACGTCAGATAGCTTTATCTGATTAAATCTGATTATATAACAATTTGTTTTGTTAAAAAGGAGTAGAAATTAAATGGTATATGAGTCATTCTGAAGTTCTCAGTGTGTAACATGAGCCAATAAAAAAGACAGCTGTATTAGAGCATGCAGAAATTTCCATTTGAAATAAGCTGTATCTCCTCAGTTGGAGTTTTTGAATGTCTAAATAAATTAGCAATCATTATTGCAGATTCATAGCAAGATAACATAAAGTTACAGAGGTTTTTTGGTTGTAAAAGATTTGTGATGTTTTACAGATAGCCTCAAGAGCTCTAGGCCTTTGACAAAGCTGTCACGTCTAGTTCATATTTCTCATATACAAGATCCAAATTCTCTTTACACCACTGCATATAAAATGAATTTATTATTCTCACTGGTGATATAGGTGTGAACGTGTTTATGGCTCTTCTCTGTGTCGTTCCTCTTCAGGTTCTTAGGAACCTTGTGACATTATTAGATTTTGAAATAGCAAAACCAATTTTTAACCAACTGACTGAGTTTGAAAAGCACAAAGCTGCTGCATGTTTTCCGTGGAATAATGGTGTTACCATTTATTAGCTGTTACTGTTTTCTCATGAAGTGAAACTGCAATCCTTACTGTGTCAAAGAGAATAAAGGAAAAATCATATATCTCACTTATTTAGGTAGATACAGTGTTGTTCTATTCATTTATACTCAGAGAATCTTTCAGATTTGCCGAGTACAGACAAATCCTTTTCAAGTCAGCTAATGACAGGCTTGTGCATTACAAAGTCTTCTTTTAGGAAGAGATAATAATGATCTCTGTATTGACCATTTGTAAAACAAGCTTAGGAAGTTGTGTGCAGATCCTCAAAATCTGAGAGATATTTAAACGTTCCGAATGGCTCACTGAATGATCACCATTTTCCCCACTGGCAGCCGAGTGATGTTAGTGAGGCTACCTTTCTTGTCTCCAGTCTCCTCGGTGTCAAAAAGCAGGGGGATCAATGAAATGCCGTGTCTAATTGTAGCTAGGAAGTTTGTTAGCAGAGAGAGGTAGGCGGTAATTCAAAGCAATGAGCAGACAGATCCACTGAACTGGTCTGTGAAAGGATTTTGCCACCTTTAGCTTTCTTAGCTGACTGTGAAAGAAACTTTCCAAGAATAATTTCCTTTGACTAAAGTTAGCCAGCATTAATAATGACAAACTGTTGTCTGGTGTTGCATTCTTCAGAATAGCATTTCTTTTAAGATCCTGTCACTTCCTACTGTATATACTGTACTACTACTTCCTGCATTACACTGTGTTCTCTCTTTCTTGAAGCTTTGTCTTGATTTACGATTTTCTGTCAGGCTGGTTATTCAAGCAGTGGATTTATACTAGATTCATGATTTGTTCTTATTGCAGCTGTAAAATAAGAGATTGAGAGAAGGCATGCAAAATTTTTGCTTAGGAAATTTAGGTTTTGTTTTCCCTCTTGAATTAGAAGGAAAACTTAAAAAATCTTGGATTTGTGCCAAGTGCAGTCATTCTCAGATTTCTTCATGGAATTTAATTTCTTTTTGACATGCAGTAGCAAACTGCAGAGTTGCACTGCTCTGTCAACATGAATAGAAAAACTGATTACTTGGAAAGTAGTTATTGTAACATTGAAATTAGATTGAAAAGCCTAAGATTAATTTAGCTATCAAACTAAGCATACAGCAATGATGATTTTAGAAAATGTTTCCAGTTAACACTTAAGAGGTTATCTATTCTCTGTGTCCCTGTAATAAATCAAGTTACTGATATAGGAAAATAAATATGTAAAATGCGAACAAAAATGTGACGTTACTGTTACTGGCACTTCCATGAGTTGACTGAAATAAATACAGAAAGGGTGGAGAGGTATGCAGAGAAAGAAAGGGAGTTATGTATACTGTCTGTGTTTTACAAGCAAACAGCTGCTCTTTTGAAAATGTCTAGATGGCTGCAATTATTGGTGAAGCTTTCCCTCTGCAGACCAATGCAAAATTTTTATTCTTGGGTGCAGATGATTTTTCTGATTAGTTCATAAACAGATTTTTATTTATTTTTTTTTACTTTTCCTGTAAGAAAAACAAGATTTCTTTTTAAAAACAAGGAGGGAAAAGCCCCCCACCCAAATTGTGTCATCACTGTAACTGAGCTAGTGTAACAATATTACAGTGTTTAAATTATTAACCATCAGCAAAAAAAAAGATAACAACCAATCTAATTTTCTTCTGTGTTGTAGGCTTGTCAAAGACTGAAAATATGAATACAGATTTCATATGTAATCTAAAAACTATTTATTAAAAATGTTTGGTGCTTGCAAATTCCATTTATTCAGGACCCAATGAGATAATTTTTTGTCTGTCTTAGGATAATGTAACTAAGAGTTCACATCTCCAGTACTAATATTCTCATTCCTGTATTCTATTCTTTATTGTCTTTGATGTCTTTTATTTGTTTCTATTTATTTTTTTTCTTTCCTTCCCTGAAGTGTGGAGTTTTGAAGTTAAAATTTGTATTTTGAAGTTTTTTAGAAGTTAAAATTGTCAAAGCTGTAAGATTATGCCAGTTGTTTCTTCTGACTTATATGAAACAGAGCACATAAAATCAGTACTTTGAAAGTGTGTAAGTGTAAACTTTGGTGTATAAAAATCACCTTTTTACTATGTACAAAGTAACGGTGCTTTCTGGTTTTCCAGGAAACACACAGAGAATTCATCAGCTGCCAGGAACTGAGCTTACAAAGAGGAAATTTCAAAACCAAGATTCTTAACCAGTTCATAGATCTCTTAAATACACTATATTCAGTTTTATAAAATGTTTGGATCTGTGTGTGTCCTGGGTTCAGCAGTAGCAGTCATTTTTCTCCTTCTTGGTAGCTGGTGCAGCTCTGTGTTTTTGACTTTCGGCCTGGGAACAGCGTGGATAACACCTATGTTTTCAGTTACTGCTTAGTAATGTTTTGGTCTGACCAAGGACTTTCTGAGACTTGTGCTCTGCCAGGGAGGAAGGGAAGCTGTGAGGAAGGGGAGGCAGGGCACTTGACCCAAACTGCCCAAAGTTTGGGGGGGACGGGACGGGGCATTGCTTGGTCAGGCTGGGTATACATGGTGAGCTGTTGTATTCTTTTCCCTTATATTTCTCTTGTCATTATTATTATTAGTGGTAGCAGTAGTGGTTTGCGTTATACCTTAGTTACTAAACTGTTCTTATCTCAACCTGTGGGAGTTGCATTCTTTCGATTCTCCTTCCCATCCCTCTGGGAGCTGGGGGAAAGAAAGAGGGGGCAGTGAGTGAGCAAACCACGACAGTGTGAAAAGCTGAGGCTGAAATGCTGGTCAGAAAGTTATAATAAAAAAACCCGAGAAGAAAACCCCAAAGAAACAAAAAACCCCCAAAACCCAAGTGACCATCCTCCCAAAGAGAAAAACCCACTCAGAATGTGGAAAACCCAAGTGCCAAGCCCTAGTTTAAATTATGTCCATTAATTATTTAACTGTGGTATACCTATGTGTTATGTGGGACTCTAAGCACTAAGTCGGAAATTATTTTGTGAGGGAGTTGGACTTCCTTTTCTAGACTAATCGTGTTTTCTGATTTAAAAAAAATCAGTTTTGGCTATAATAGCTTTGGATCATCTAAATCTAGACATCATTCCCAATTCAATTTTCTGAACTCCTTGAATTCTCTAATGTGAATTCTTGGTTATATGTTAAAAGTTAGATTTGATACACTGACTGAAAAGAAAAATGAAGACATGATATTTTTAATTTTCATTTTCACGGAGATGTTTTTTAGGGTGAGCACTGTGCTCTCTAGATGAGAGAATAGTCAAGATTTGAAGTACAGAAGGCTTTGAGACAAAGCAAAAAAAAGTTATTTAAGAGAGCAATATATTGGTAATAAATTAACTATGGTGTGAAAAAAAAAACAGACCACAAACCAAACCAGGCAAATCCTAGGCTATATGATGATGAACAAATTCAAGCAGTCTGTTTCATTATACATTTTCCTTTTGGGAGAATGCTGGCAGCAGGCTTTCTAGAACTGTTAATGAAGAAGTGCAGGCAAATGATCATAGACTCTCTCATGTGAAAAGCATTAGCGTATGAAAGCAAGTTATAAAAGTGAAGGAAGTAATTATTGGTTTAAAAACAAAAATCACCTTTATGTTTCTGTTCTATTAACACTAAGACAAATAAGAGAAGATTCACTGAAAAAATGAATGTTTTTTTCCATATTCCTTTACTCATTATTCATGACACGTATCATGATTCTTAAATGTCAAGTCCTTCAACAGAATAGAGTTGCAGTGGAATCATTGTTAGAATAATTGTTCAATTCTCTCTTTTTTTATGTATGACAAAAATAGTTTCTCAGTTTAATTGTAGAAATATCCCACCATTTGAACAGTAGGATATTTAGCAAAAATTGAGCTTGTAGCAATTTTTTTTTTTGTGATAAACAAGTCTTTTTTTTTTTTTTTCAGAAGATAAAAACACCCTTTTCTATATGCATTGCTGTTGATGTTTGAAGGTTCTGGTTCAATGATGCTTGTGTGTCTACAGATGAAGGTTTTTCAGTGACTTAGCTTACAAGTTACTCTATAAACCACTAAAATATATGTCAACATTCAATGTTGAAGAACTCTATTTATACTTCATCATCCCTTTCCAAAGCTGCTTAAGTTCTGTTTGAATTGAATTGTTTGCTTTAATTAACAAAGCAAACACTGAACTCAGGGACATTTGTTTTCTAGTTGTAAAAAAAAACCTCAAACCAAACAATAAAACAAAACATAACAGCAAGAACAGTAAAAAAGCCGTCCATAAAATTCAAACTCACCAACTGACAAAATTATGACATCATGTGGGAATCCTATTGAAATGCAGATATCTCAGTAAAATTGTCACAGGGATGTTTTATCCATCCTATCCATCCATGATTTCTATGCAAAAGAAGGGAGAAGTGGTAACACAGATATCCATTTACTTGGAGGATAGATAGGGTACTTAATGATATCAAGCTATAATGAATCAGTCAAAGGCCTGGAACAGGTAAGTATGCTTCCATGCAATATCTAATAAATTAGTATAAGGAATGTTAAGTTAACCAAGTCTCCAGAATGCATTGCCGCAGCTAAATGTTAATATGCTCCATTCTATGCCCTGCTTTGTTCACAAATACCTTTGACAGAAACCAAGAAAAAATTGTAGGCAACAATATTGGACATTTGATAAATAAAAGTACCTCTAGCGTGGTTCCTTTGAACATTATTCATTTTTCCACTAATTTGAACAGCAACACTTTGAAAACGTGTTTAGGTGGTAAAGGGATGAAAGTTGATTGTACTTCAAGCACTTTGGAAAGATATAAAAATAAAAAATATCAAATTGGAAAGTTTGGTGGAGTTCTTCAGATGAGTTTTTGACAGGAAATCCATCTGTATTCATTCTCATAATCAAAGTTAAAATGTATACATTAAAGCTCTTTTATTAGTTTTTATTTTTTTTTTTACTATTTTTTGTAATGGTAGCATATAATGGCATATTGAAGACTTGGTAGAAATAGTGTCTGTGTAACTGAAGTGCTAATACAGAAAGCTATGTTTATCTTAAGACAGGCTGTTGACATTCTTACCAGATAGGTTAATTTTTAGGTGGGTTGTTTTCTTTTCTTAATAGCAACTATAAGAATCATCTGAAGCACAGTTGTGCTGTGTGAAATTTAATGAGACACGTTAGTTTGTTTGTTTTTGTTTATTTTTTTTTCACTATATTTTGTGTATATTTAAAGAAAAAAGTGAGAAATTAAAGGCAAGTTCATCTGGATTCCATTTTTCATATTTACATTTCAATCTACAAGACTAAAGATGTTATAGTGAAAGGCAGCTTGAGTGAAACATGAGCATAAGATCACCAAGGTTATGTTATCTGTGAAAGAAGAAAAAACAGAAAAGTAGGGACTGAAAAATATACATCCAGATAACTTGAGAAAGTGCTAGGTGAGGTCATGGAAGTATATAAGAATTAACATCATGGTCCAGAGGTTAATCTAGTCCAGTATTTTGTCATCGATAATGTTCAAAGGATAGAATGTAGGAATAAGGCAGCACATAGTAATATTTTTTATCTAAGTTGATTTACTATGCAGCTTACAGACTCCCTGAGCGCGACATTACAGCTGAGTTTTCTGTTTTTAAAAGCTTTAATACTGTTCTGTGAATTTGAGGAATTTGAACTGGTTGTGGATATAAGGTCAGGATGGTACAGTGAAGGAGCCTAGGAGGAGGCATCAAGGTAAAAATCAGGAGCACAAACCCGGATTTCTGGAGGGCTGACTGCAGGAGAGCAGACTTCAGTCTCTTCAAGGATGTACTTGGAAGAATCCCATAGGGGAGACCATGCTGAAAAGAAGAGGGGTCTAAGACAGCTGGTTTATTTTTAAGGATCACCTGCCTCCTCTGTGCTTTAGTTTGTCACAATGAACAGGACATAGAAGGCAGCCAGATGCCTGTCTTAATGAACAAAGATGCCCCTGACAGAACTCAAATAAAAAGGAAGCATGATAGAAGCAAGGACAGGTGACCCAGGAAAAACACTGCAACACTATTAGAATGTGCAGGATGACGACAGATCGGGGGGGGGGGGGGGG
>JAOEHY010000399.1:0-47568 GCA_025447955.1 Psilopsiagon aurifrons | reverse complement strand
GGATGAAGAAAGATAAAGCCCCCCCCCCCCCGGAACTGAATCTGGTGAGGGATAAAAAGAACTTCTACAGGGCTTCAGGGCTATGTCAGTAGCAAAAGGAAGAGCAGGGAAAATATGAGCCAGCTGCTGACTGAGGCACAGGACCTGGTGACAAAAGAAGTGGAAGAGGCTGATGTACTGAAAGCTTTTTTTGCCATGGTCTTTGCTGGTAACACATTCCTTCAGGAATCTCAGATCCCTGAAATCGGTTTACAACAGTGCTTCTATGATGAATCACTGAATCTAATGAGGCATGTAGCTATTGCAGCTTGGTGGTTATTCCTATTCTAGTGAATCAGACACCTGTTGGATACTTGGGGCTCTATGTGTGAGCGTGTGTGCGTGAATATTTGTGTTGCATATAATTACAATGTATTCAGGTGTGTATTTTGTAGTTCCATATCCTGTGGATAATTGCAAGGAGAGGATATTGTAAGTTACTTAAAGATTTCAAAGGCTATTTCAGAGCTTATTTATGTTAAGGAGTATGAAATAGCTATAAGCTGGCCATGAATAATTTTAGGATAAAAATAGAAAGAAAAACTGTTATTATAAGCATAGGAATGTTGAGAAGCTTTGAAACAGCTTTTTAGTACACAAGAAAGGTAGCTGAGTTTATTGTAGAATATATTAACATTAGGCATATGATTGCAGGGTACAGTTTTTTTTCAGGAACGGGGTCTGACCTACATGCTGTATGAGATCCTGCATGCTTGTTCTAGTTTGAAGCAGACTGTTTTGCATGTTTTTTATCATAGGTTATACACTTTAATTTCGGAATTAAATATTCTACAGCAGAAACTACTAGGCTAAAAGACATTTGTTATCATTTTACTTTTCTGTTTTATATTCTTTGCTCAAATAATTTAATTGCTGTTTTATGTAAATACAATGCATATATAATAATAAAAAAAATTGTTCTATGAGACTGAAAACAAGCTAACTGTCAAGAAACGTCCTTGAAAAAATAAATCATGAAATATAATGTAGAAAAAACAATTTTGGACTTGTACAAGCACTATAAAATCTGAGACGTACTGGAAGAAACTAGACTAGGACTGTTATTTTAGCGTGGTCCTTGCAGACGTGAAAAATAATAAGGAAAAATAAAACTGACTATTAAATGTTCCATATATTTTTACAATAATTGATATAGTTTACAACTGGTTGTAAATTTTCAATGTTATTTTATTAATTAAAATTTAACTGAGAATTGAGTGGGTAGTCCAAATGAGGGTCAGATTTTCTGCTGTAACCCGGTGTAACCTGTATGCCAATTAAATATATACAAAAGGACAGAGTTAAAAATTATGACTGCAATTGAAAAAACAGAAGATTTCTTTATTGTGTGTATCTGCTCATTTCAAAGGATGACAGACTTCCATAGGATGTCATTTGCCTTGTTAAATTATGCAGATTTAGTTTTTCTATCTGATCATATCCAATCCTAAATAGCTTTTCTTCTGCAAATAGCTATCAGAGCTAAATAAACAAGCATATTACATCTGCAGTGTTTAACTAATTAATAAAATAATAGTTTTATCTTCTTTTGAAGGCACAGTGTGTGTGGCAAGATCCAACAACTCTACCATTCACAAATATATTGTTTGGGTTTCAGACTACTGTTTTCTGTTTTGGTTTAATATTTGTGATGTTTGGTATTTACATCACAGCTTTGTTGCCATAATGATGAGCATAATTACTGTAGAGATGCAGGCATAATTATGATAACCTTATTTTTAATCTTTCCTGGTAGGATTTTGGAGATGATGGGTCCTTGTACATTACTAAGGTTACCACAACTCATATGGGAAATTACACCTGCTATGCTGATGGCTATGATAAGCTCTATCAAACTCATATTCTCCAAGTGAATGGTAAGGAAAAATGTTCTAATTATCAAACTCCTAGGAGACTTGGATTTGGTTTTTGTTAAGCAGATCTGTGGTTGCTGTTTTAGTTTTTTTACAGTGAGTTGCGGCTTAACAGAAAAAGAGGATTTTTTCTCTTCTTGCTCTTGTATAGGTGATGAAAACCAATACAATACAGTCATACTCATTTTATTACCTCCATATGAATCATAATTATTAAAGGAGTAAAAATAGTCCAGAGGATTTGCTTTGCACAGTGGACTGTTGACTTGTGAAGACTTCTATCATGCTATGTGCAGAATAAGTGTTTTGCATTTAATGCGAGGTTAAAAAAACCCACTACCATACACATTTATTATTTTGAAATCTAACCATGATTTTAGTAGATTAACTGAAGGCATCTGGATTTGAAATCTTGAGCTTTGCATTTTCCTACATCTCTTCAAGTTCTAAGGACTACTTTCCTGAACTCTACTTGGGCAAAACTTTATTACAATTACTAGTGCCCTCAAGATAGGTCTTTCCCTTCTCACGAACAGTAATGTCCTCTCCTCCTAGCTGTTTTTCCTACATGTGATTTCTTTTCTGATTATTTTAAGCAGTTGTTCCACTCCTCTGTATCCTTCATATGAATTTAAAATTGTCCAAATAAATTGACTAAGCCATGTTTGCTCTGTTCAGATAGTTGCTTTTTTTCAAGTTGACAGTGGAGGGGTACCTTCCAATACAATTTTGGATGTTGATTTTCTGGGGAGCAGGGAAAAGGAGAAGGAAGTCTCTCAGTGCAATAGGATCATTTGCTGTATGTATTTTTGATAAATGGAGTTAGAAACCTGGAAATAAATGAACAGCTCTTCCGTGGTTTAGAGCTGCACTTGTAAGCAATAATCTTTCTAAGCACAGGCATGATGGTCAGTACTTGTAGCTGTGATAATGACTAATTAAAGTAATGATACCTGTATTAACAGGAGAGTCAGAGAAAAGGTTAATGAGATAATGAGGCTTGGTTGGTCACAAAGATCTGATGTGAAGGCTCAGTGAAAACAACAGAACTAGATTTTAAGTTCTTAATTTGCATGTGTGTAAATCTATTTTTAGAAATAAATATTTATATATTTTGCATCAACTACTTTGCAAATATATGCATATCACGTATGCATATATAAATTTTATTTTTGTTTTAAGATTAAAATCTTTAGGATTTTTTTATTTGTTTAGTTTTGAATTTACAGTAGTAATGAATAATGATCTTCCTTTGGAATAATACAGGTAATGAGCACTGTTAAAGACATAGTTTATGGTGAAAAAATTTAGACTAATCTTATACAAATAATATGGTAAACTAAACATTGTAAGCAGTTTTGCAAGTTGGTATTTAACCCTTTTTCATATAAACAATTAATAAAAACTATTAATAAAACACCCCAAAATACAAAATTGTAATGGTGCAAGAGGAACTATTTCATTGAATAATGCTTATTATTAGCATTTATATAATAATTAAAACTTTCAACCACATGATTATAAGGCTATATGGCTATACAAATCTGAGTCTGTCAGTTTGATTTTTTTCTGTTGATGGTATTAATATATTCAATGAACCACAATATTATATACGGAGTTGCAATGCCTTGCACTTGGTCCTAAAAGCTGTTTGTGTTGCTGAGATGCTCCAGAGTGCTAAACTGTAGAAGTTCTATCTCTAAGGAGATGGAGCTCCTTGCTATTTTGGAGTCAAGGTGGAGAAATAAACCATTTGGCTTTGATGAAGTGGAAAATCTGCAGCATGGGGTAGGCCACCTGAAGCACCTTCTGTCAAGAACTGCTGAACAGGGCAGACATGGAAATTGGATCCTAGGAAGTGAGTCAAAGTCAGACCACGAGCTGAGGTGCCGAAAGAATCTTAGGCCATCTGAGTGTGCAGTCAAATGGGGGCTTAGACTGAGGAGTCTCAGTGGGGAAGACAAGGTCTCAGTATGGAACACACAGATCCTATGGGAGAGGAGAAAAAACAGGGAAGAACTAGAGAGGAAACAGGAATAGGAATGTCAGGCTTGAGAGGAAAAGTACAGATCCATGTCCATAACAGCAAAGTCATTTCCAGAAACTCAATAGAATCCCTAAATCCCTGATTTTTATACACTCTTGCACTCAGCTGCTAGTCTAAGCAACTAGCAGCCATAATTTCTGTATTTTTAATCTTCTTCCATGTTCTTTTATTATAGTTTTTCAGTTTGCATGTTGAGGTGACGTGTAATTTTTCCTGTATATTATTTGAAACTACCCTAATTTCTGACTGGGTTTAAAAATAGCCCTGAAACCTGCTGATTTCTGCATCCACTCTGAGATACAGTACATTTGCGTATTTCTTGCAATGTAGAAATCTGAGGCATTTCAGTGCTGTAATAGGGCAGCATGCTGGGACATTTCTTGTAAACAGTTGGATAGCATTTGAAAATATTTAATCTTGTGCCAAGATAGACACAGTTCATTTTTGATCTTATTATCTTCTTTCATTATCAACTGATACTTCATCCTCTACCCAGCTGTGTTTTGTGACACCACCTAAGTATTCCACATTTTTAAAGCTGCATTAAACAAAACTGTGGAGAATAGGAATTATGTTTCTTTAACCTTCATTACATTTTTTTTTTATTGGTAGAAATAACCTCAAGCAAGTTCTCTTCATACATAATTAAGATCAGTAATTATTCATCTAAAAGATCTACATAGCAAGATTTTTAAATCATCTTGCTTAGTCATTAACAGTATGACCGCTGATATGTGCTATGTAGCAGATTTTTAGCTGGTAAGCATATACTGCAGCAAGTTTCCAAACGTTGGAAAAGTGATGCCAGCAATTCTTACATTTAGTTAATAATCAAACTCAGAAGAATAGTCTTATAAATGTCCTTCTTAACATCTTCATTAATGATTGCCAAGGCAAGCAGCTGTGTTGCTGGCATGATTACCAGCAGAGTACTCAAGCTTTGTGCATGGGTGGGTTTCCCAAACCAGGGGAACATCGGGGCTCCTGCCATAGAAGTCCACAGCTCTTGCACACAAGTGGATGAGACCCGACCAGCTGCTGCCCTTCCCCTCCATGTATAAAAGAAGCCCTTAGGGAGCATTTTCAAGCACAGTTATTCTTACTGTGACGGTGACCAAGCACTGACAATGTTTGCTCAGAGAAGCAGTAGAGTCTGCTCCTTGGGGATTCTTCAGAACCTAAATATGGTCCTGAGCAACTGTCTTCAGCGGGCGGACTGGACAAGATGATCTTTGGAGGTCCTTTTCAACTTCAGCCATTATGTGATTCTGTAATTACATGCTTTATACAGATAAAATGGATTGTTGTAGGTGTTTTGAAGAGAGGAGAAAGGTGGAGATGAAGTGTTAAAGAAAAGGTTTGTGAAGCAGGACAGTTGCAGTCTTTGTACATCGCATCATGACATACTGGTTGTACATTATTTCATGTTGTATAAAGAAATTTAGGGAAAAATAAATATCATATTACTCAACCCCAAAATGTTGAATTAGAGTTCAGGCTTTTTAAATTGATACCGCAGGCAGTGAAAATAGGTTTTACTCATGGAACATTCTTTCTGCTTCATAAATTTACTGTGATGGAGTTCAGCCCTGAATGTCACTGAATATGTGACTAATAGCACATCTGTTATAACGCATTGTTATGCATAGCTGCAGGAATCTTTAGAACTGCTTAGAATTATTTTTCTTAGAACGACAATAATAGTCTTATCCACTAAACTATAATTGTTTCCTTTCTTCAGTTCCACCAGTCATCAGAGTCTATCCAGAGAGCCAGGCAAGAGAGCCAGGTGTGACTGCTAGCCTACGGTGCCATGCTGAAGGTATTCCCAACCCACAGCTTGGTTGGTTAAAGAATGGGATTGATATCACTCCAAAATTATCCAAACAGCTAACTCTTCAAGGTAAAGAGGCATATTTATTGTTTTCTACAGGTTGTGAATGCTTTATCAATGCATCCTTTCTGTATTAACTCTTCTTATGTAATTTTAATGAAGGGTTGAAGTCTAAGATAAAACATTTCAGAAGGTGTCTTCCAGTTTCTCCCCAAGACACATCTCTGTTTACTTTGTGTTAGAAATAATGGTTTTACTTGCTGGCAGAATCACTAGTCAATTCCAATGTGCTCTTCTCTATTAAAATATCTGCAGTTTCTGAGTGGAGAAAGCAGCTCAACACTTCATTAGAATGTGTCACTGCAACTATTTTAATGCCATTCAATGAGTATGCAACACTAGTGTTTAAATTGAGCAGCAATGCTTTTGTCTGTAAAGATTTGTTCTAATGCAATGATATTAATCTAGTGTCATGGTTTAAGCCCAGCTGGCAACTAAGTGCCATGCATTCGCTTGTTCACTCCCCTTCCCTCCCCAGTGAGATGGAGAGAAATGTAAAAAAGGCAAAACCTATGGGTCAAGAGAAGAACAGTTTAATAATTCAAATAAGGTATAATATTAATGTTGTTAATAAAAATAATGAAAGGGAAAAAATAAAAAGTGAGAAAAAACAAAACCACAACGAACAGTAATGAACAATGCAATTGCTCACCACCTACTGATAGATACCCAGCCTGACCTGAGCAATGATTGATCCCCCTGGTTTATATACTGAGTGCGACATGCTGTGGTATGGAATACCCTGTTGGCTAGTTTGGGTCAGGTGTCCTGTCTCTGCTTCCTCCTTGCTGCTTGTACCCCTCCTCACTGGCAAAGCATGAGAGACTGAAAAGTTCTTGATCAGGGTAAGTGCTACTCAGCAACAACTAGATCATTGGTGTATTATCAGCATTATTCTTGCATGAAAGCCAAGGCACAGCTCTGTACCAGCTACTAGGAAGAAAATTATCACAGCCAAATTCAGGACATCTCTTTATTTTTCATGAGTTCAGATTTAAATTTAGATCAGAACATGGGCAGAACTTTACTTTTACTACCATAGCTCAGATAAAAACTGAAGTTTTCTAACTGATACGAATCTCAGTGAGACTTGGGAACCTGATGGCAGAAAGGATAGGGAAAGAAATTGATGTGTGAAGGGTCTCAGCAGACCTCCAGGAGAGTGCAAAGTCACTGTACACACACCAAAAAAACCCCACTGCCAAAACCAAAATCACAACCACACACAAAACCCACTATCTTCTGTGAATCTTCATGACTCAGCAAATTCAGTGAACCTGCCTAGCACAAAATCTGTGAGCCACTCTTCTAGTGATTTTTGATCAGCTGTAGGAAAAAAATCTCATGCTGCCAGTGTTCCTTTCAAAACTTTCTCTCATTCATCTGCAAAAGCAGGATGAGTATTGGGAAAGGACAGCAATCAGCCTGCAGTGTGAGAAACAGTGGAACAGGCAGGTGGTGAATGCTTCTCTGAACAGTCTTGCCTTCCCTATAGATGTCGCAGTCCTTTGTTCTTTCATGGCCCTTTCTCCTGGATGTATGTGAGCAATTGCCTTGTAGAAACACTTTCCACTGAGGTTTGAAAGGGACTGACTCCTCTTTCATAGCAGCATTTTGTTAATTTCCCCTATAGGGATTAGAGTGTTTTTTTTTTCCTTCACCTCTGTATCATACATTTATGATAACTCAATAAAAATGGTTCTTCTCTAAGCAAAATATATTTAATTCCATTTTCTTGAAGGTACTTATTTGAAATAAAATTTTGAAAATCTCATTTTCCCTGATTTTTTTCCCAGGTTAAATTATCTATACACTAGCTTCAAGACAAAGATGGTCTAGGAGTATTGCACCATAACCAGGTGCCCCTTCTAGTCCGTATTTTAGAATACCTACAAAGCTGGTTTTGTAAAATAGATCCTACAGCTGAACAAGGATGCTATAATTAAAATGCACTTAATCATTGATCATTTTGTTATTCACATCACATAATTTAAAAGACTTGTGCCTGTGAAACCTGGACTGTTTGTTTGTATTCCTATTCAAGCTGACATACTTGTGGTTTCCATAAGCTTCTACACTGATATAGATGTAAAATTCAAATGCACCTGTTTTTTATTGGTTTTACACTGCAATCACACAAAAATAAACTCGTGCTTCTGGTTATTGAAAAGAAATCATTTTATTAATAATGTTATTTATGTTGAAATTTTAGCCCATTATATTCCATGGAAACCTGAGTGTTTTTGTGTAAAGCCAGTGACAATGTCAGGTGACCAAATGCAACATAATAAAAATCTACTATTCAGCTGATTTTAAAGGCAACCATAGTCATTTAAACATGTATAAAACCTCAGGCCAGTATTTGGCTCTGAACTGCAAAATCAGTCGAGGCATTCTGGATATCTGTGAGATGAATAATAGTGCATGTAATTCACTAACCAGTTGAATACCTTTGGATTAGTTTGGCTTGCGTCCAAGTTATAAACTCAGGAGTGAAAATGGTTTAATTAGCATGAGCAGGGAAACTCTTCTGAGTGTGTAATTTGAAAGCACTTTAGCATGTTTGCGTGTTGAATTTTTCCTCTCATTTCAGCAAATGGCAGTGAGGTTCACATTAGCAATGTGCGCTATGAAGATACAGGAGCATATACTTGTATTGCAAAGAATGAAGCAGGGGTGGATGAAGACATTTCTTCTCTTTTTGTAGAAGATTCTGCTCGGAAGACCCGTAAGTAATATGAGAAATATAAAAATACATGTAGCCCTCATTTAAACATTAAATCAGTATTAAAAGCCATGAAGCACTTAATGGAATGAGCATATATAAGTAGCTGATTAAAAAAAAATAATTAAATAATGATGTCCAAGAGTCATCAAAAGCGGAGTGTGTAATCTGAAATTTATTTAGAAGTAAAATGAAATCTCTGATTCATTTTGTGAATTGACATATTTTTCACATTGCTGTTAAAATTTGGATAGTTTCCTCATGATTGATTTATTGCATGTAAATGGATTATGAAGGGGAAAATAGCTGCTTGCCTAAGTAAGGCAAAGCAGTAGTCTTCATGTGGTTTCCGACAATTGATGGAGGTGTGGGAAACAGACCTTTTCTAGTCTTCCCATATCTTCTTGGGATATACTAAGAGCCCACATTGGCCCTCAGGATGTGAGAGTCATGACAGGACTTGATCCTAACCTGCTGGAGTGCTCAGCAGGTCCTGATCTAAACTGCTGGAGTGCTCAGCAGGTCCCGATCAGTGCCAGCCTGCCCATGCTATCTTGTGTCTCTATAACTGTGGCTCTCCTAAAATATGGAGCAATGGTGACCACATTCACTTACTAAGTTGGGAGTTCAATATGCCAAAGCAGTCTCTACCACTACCACACAGTAGCTTGCTTTATTCTCTTTTGAATGGTAGTGGGGCTTATTATAACCCTGTTTAGCTATTAGTTGTCTGCCTTGATACTTCTTTCCCCTTCCCTTTCTTTTCTCTGCGTAAAAAAAAAAAAAATCCATTTCTGAGTTTATGCTTTTTTGTCAGTATTTTTTTTTTATTTTTTTTTCCTTTTGAATCTATTACTTTAATGAGTGCTACATATTCATTACAAATCTAGTAAAATGATAGTTATTTTACTAGTGAGTCTGATTGCATTAACTTAAGGCATTCCTATGCATCTAGAAGCTTATTCAACAGTGCCAACTACTCAACAGAAGATGCTAGAGGCAGAATTAGTAGCACTGCAATTCTGCCTGGCACTTCCTGTGAGGAGACACTAAGTTCGGTTACATATAGGTTTATTAAGCTTTAAATGTTTCAGAGGAAATCTTCCATGCAGAAAAAAGTGTAGAATCTAAATGGTAATGTCTTTACTTAGCTGCTGTCAGTAACACTAATTATGGTTGTCATTTCAAAAGTCTTAAGTTTTTTTAAGTGTCATGAAAATGACTGCTCAGACATTTCTGAGATGGCAGCTGAGGATAAATAAGTTGCTTGATCATGCTGAATTTCTAGAAATCTGGTAATATGGAGTAGCTCAGTCACCTCCATTTGCCTTTTGCAGTCTGTGAAAAATGTTGTGAATGTTACCAAATTGCAAAACTAGAATTTCTTTGGCCTTAAAACCAAAACATTTATATCCAATTGTCAACTTCCCAAGTGGTTTAGTTACATAATTGTTTATCCTCTGAAGACCTGGTGTGCAGTGATTGTGCAGGAATATCCACACCTATGCATAATACTGTTTTCAGGAATTGTAATGTGAGGTGAGAATTTTAGATCATCTGACTTTACAGGATTAGTAAAATCTACTAGTGGTATTTTGTACGGATATCCATTGCTGTCATGAAAGATGTTAAGTGCAGGGACAAAGAATATAAACCTGGTTATTTCTAAGACAATTCATCCAAAAGACACTCCTTCCTTTAAGGAAGTCTCCTTCCTCTCTATAAAAGTTCTATGTTGTATGTTGAAGGGAGACATTTTACCATTGTGTTCTTTGGTGTCTGAACATGGTTTCCTAAAAAATAGTGGATGTGTAAATATACGTAGTCCATATCTGCATAATTTTAGCATTCAAATATAAGTTCAACAGATATTTACATGAGATGTTTACTCTAATTCTCTGACTTGCCTAATTTGAGTCAGAAGCCTATTCCTGTATATGCAAGACCAAAGTACGTGCTAATAAGAGAAGTGGCCACTGTCAAAATCATTAGCACAACTACATGAATAAACTACTTTCACAGGTACAATTTTTGGTAGATGCCATTTTTTAAAAATATTTCTATTTAAACAAAGTCCTTTTGTTTTAGGGAGGAGTTGGTGGCATTAGAGATCTGAAATTAAGATTAGAAGGGCTTTATTATTCACTATTCTCTGATTGGTTTTGCATTTCTTCCAGAACACTGGTTCATGCAGGGAATTAGGGATTCTTGAGGAATAAAATGACATAGGTAAAATCACCTGGATGGGATTGTGGGCTTTTAATTCCCCACCCACACATTTTAAACAAAATGCTACTACTGCTTGAATTTAAAGCCTCCTCATTAGGTCACAAATTATATTCTAATGATTGTCTCTGTTGATATAAATGTGTTTTCATATGATCTGATATAAACTATAGCTGTCATAGATGACAGTTTTATAAATCACTTTGCTTTTATCCTCCTGTAAGAGAATAAAGCAGCCATGTTTACTTTTTTAACCTTTTTTTTGTCCTTCTTTTTCTTACTGGAGTACTCTCTTCTGGAAATCTTAGGATAGTGCATTGAACAAAAGTAGAACAGATTCTCACTAGCTCATCAGTTAATCTGAGCTTGTCTGCTTGTAAAATGTCATATAAGGTAAAAATCATAGCAAAACAAAAGCATTTCAAAACATGGAGTTCATTGGCTATTGTGAGGGTAGTGAGAACTTTTTGAGTGGAGCCATAATCATATAAACTACAATTGCACTGCATGGAGCATGACAGTTATTTTATAAGCCACATAATGAATACAGAGCATGGTTCAATTTTTACCACTGTATGTATTTATTTCCTACAAAGTTTAATAGTTAAAGGAAATGCTCACTTTTGTGTTTATCTGACCCATTGTTTATGTGCATATAAAAGCTTTTTGGTTTTAATGGTACTTTGCATGATAAGCTAAATTTTAGTAATTAGCTGTGGAATCTCATTCAACGTATCCCATATTTGTTAAGTGGAAAATCAGTACCGCGCTTTGAGAGAGAAAATTAATACATGTAGAAAAAAGCCGTTGCTAGCTCATTCCTTTGGGAATGGTTAGTGTAAACAGCTCTTTATAGAAAATCTTATAAATTCTGGCACCTCTGCCTAAATTAAAACTAGTTCTATTATGGATAAATTGATTGTTAAATAATAAGAGAAGCTTTCCTTTACCAGTGTGCATAAAAACGTTATCTGAGCTAGGTTTTCAAAATTCACAGCATTGGTTACAGAGACATGTCTGTATTATAAACAGAGAAGAAATACAGTGAATGGCAAACCTATACTGAACTGTGGGAAGTGTGATGTTGGTAGCAAAAAAAAAAGTATGTAATGCAGGTACAACTTAGGAATGCCATGGCTTTGTTTATTTAAAAGTTTCCAGTTTCAGAAATATCAATTCCAGTTCCCAAGAAAAGTCAATATACTTTAATGTTAATGATTTGTCATCGTGATGGTAATTTGAGATAGAAATGAAAGGAAAATACTGTGAAAGACTGTCATCCACATCTGTTTAGTAGATGTCAGCTCTGAACACTGACTCAGTGTTCTGTCACACATAGGTAGAATTATTGATTGTGGATGACAGTCTCAAGAATAGTCTGGCCTCTTCTTAGCATCTCAGTCCTTTCCAGTGTGCGCTAAAAATAAAACTCCTGAAAATATGCTTTCATTTTGGCATTGTCTCAGGTGAGAGGAATTAAAATATTTTCTTTAAAATCCCTCAGCTTCAGTATTGTTTTTAGCAGTTATCTCATTTTGTAGCTGAAATTCAATATACTTTACATCTGTGTCCAAGCATGCACTTTTTGCTAGACTTGTGAAGTTGCAATGAAAATAGTTATAGTTTGTATTACCTATATAAACATCTGCTGTAAGTACTAATTATAAATGTCTGATGCTGTCTATCACCATGCTGTTTAATTCCTCTGCTATCTACCATTTAGATTAAAGCATTCTGCTTTTGCTGTCTCTCTCAAACAACAGCTTTTTTTGTTGCTTCTAATTTTTAGTGTTCTTACTAATATATTATGACTGCTCTTAACAGACATGAGGAAGAACACCAGATCTTTCTCATACTAAAAATTCTACAGTCATTAAACAGAGACAGGTTTTTACATCACATTCTGTGACTTGATATTGGTGGTTCATGAAGTGAGATTATCACCAGAACATACTGCAATAAAAATAAAGATTTCTCTGGAGTTTGACAGAGTAAAAATCTCCAAGTAATAGGTGATTTATTTAGTGGGTGGGCATTTCTTGGGAGTTTGGTAGAGTTCTGAAGATGCCATTCAACCCATGCTTTAGGACTACCAGAACAGAGTAGATTCTCAGTGCAACTGCTTTTTTTTGTTTGCCTTTTTTTTTTTTTTTTTTTGGCTCCATGGGCTTTTGTGGACGTGGAAGCGAGGATAGCTCACTTACTTCTTATACTCTTGGCTCCTTGAGTGGTCCTCCAAGCACATCCAAACAAGTTAAATAAGGAGGAATAAGAGTAAATTGAAGAACTGTAAGAGACCTGGGAAGCGGGACAGTGGAAGAGGCTGATAATGTGGGGAAGAAAGGGAGGACACAGGCAGCAGCAGGTGTAAGAGGACAGGTTGGTGAAAACGCTTAAAAACTTAATGAGAAAGAATGTGAGGGAAAAGGGATAGGCATACAGGGTCAAAATGATCTCGTAAAAACTAGATAATAATACTCTATAAGATGTGGAGTTGCATCGATGAGTGTCTGGGCACTTTAATGTCATTAAATTTCTGTGATCACATAGAGGCAGTGTGCACCTTACAGTGCTGCTCTTTTTTAATACATGCGGAGAATAACATTCCTACTAATACCAATTAAAACAAGTAAGAGAGATATCTGAGAAGGCTAAAATTTTTATTGTTCTAGTAAGTGGAACATCTTAACTTGCCTTCTAAGTAAGACAGCATATTGGAGTATAAATATATATTAAAGTAAAAGCTGTGAACATGAAACAAGTGAAAAGAAGGCTTGTAGGTAGAAACAGTCTATACTGGGAGATAATTTTGCTAATGTTTATTTCTCTAGCTGTTCATGTGTTGTTTTGACTGTCTCTAGAACAAAGCAGTTGGTTTTCCTAATCTAAGTGTCTAAACGCAGTTTTGCTAATAAAACTCCTTGTAATTCTTCTTCAGGTATTGATGTATGCTACCTCTCTATCAGACCTGAAGAAGGGCTTGTGTGCATGAAAACCTGTTTTTTCCAAAAATACCAATTGCTGCAGAGCCAATTGTGAATTGCTTCTGTCTTCTTGAGAATCTCTGTGTATGTGTTGGAAGGTTGCTATTACGTGTCCCAAAGCCTTCTCTTCTCCAGGCTGAACAAGCCCAGTTCTGTCATTAATTTCATAATGCTGTCTTTCTTCTCCCTTCTTGCCAGCAGGGCCCTTGCCTAAGAATGTTTAGATTTTTGTAGTCTCTATTGAAAGAGCTATATTTTAATCTGAGAAAATTTGGCCTTAAGATGAAAGTGTTTCATGAAAATGCTCAGCTGTAACTGAAAACTATTTGTGATCATTATGACTTTTCTTACAAATGTAAGACTTTTTTTAAGCTTTTCTCACTTGATATTGATTTTTCTTAGTATCATTCATAAACAAAGCACAAATTCTACTTGTCTTTGTAATTACGTAAGGAGCCTTCTTTATTGGCTTCTTGTATACCTTTTTACAACACTTGCTTTCAGTATCATGACTGATAATCAACAGGATCATGCATTGTACAGTGAATAGATCTGTAAAACCTACTCATACCACAGTAGCATCTAAAATATTTCTGAATGCAAGAACAGTGCTATGTTAATTCTCTAGAGACTGGAAATTCTTTTTGTGCTGTGAATTCAATTTTTCCTCTAGTCTGCAGTTAAAGCCATTGAGAATGAGATAGCTGTTCTGGGTGATAGCTGGATAACCCCTGTGGTGACTGGCAAAAAACATTCTGGGGATTAACAACCTAGTCTAAATCTCATTGAAGACAGCAGTCTCCCCTACTGTCATGATCCTCTAATAATACCTGAGAGAACTCAGCTGTGCTAGAAGGAGTCTCTGGCATAATCACATTTGTAATACAAATAGCAGTTTAAAATCTGGTTTTAGTTTCATTCCAATGTAGTTTGATTTTTCAGAACAGATATTTCGTGGATTCGTAGATTTAACCATGATGGAACCATTTCTTCCACCTCTAATCTGTTTCCTCCATTTCACAAGACGTTAAATTGTGTCCTGTTCTGCCTGAATACAGACCTAATGCTTTGTTGCCTGAAGTGTGTAATCCAAGAAATGCATCTACCTGAGTTAGAGACCCAAAGAATTCTGCCTTTCTCAGTATTTTGCTTTACTAATTAGTTTCGCTACTGAATAGAATAATGCTCATTCCATTTTGAAGTCAGTTTTTCCTTCAGTTTTCTCCTTTGATTCTAATTTTTCCCCCAATAAATTGATCTCTTAAGAATTTTTGCCCTACAAATAAATCATTGTTAAGTGTTGATTACTTTCTTTCATCCAAACTAAAAAGAAGTTTCTCACAAGAAGACAGTAACAGTTGGACTCAGATGATCTTTTTGCTTTGAGGATTGTAATTTGTTTTGGTATGATTTTCTTAAAAAATGGGAAGTGCTTTTTTGCAGAAGCAATTGTATTATGCATTTCTTTAATATTCTGGAGAGAGAAATACATATTTGATAACTAATACTCTGCTTCCACATCCACTGATCCCTTGTCACTTCCTTTTCCACTAGTATCAGCAGTGGAATTGTATATTTATACGTTTATCTACCACATACCCTATATCCTATCAGGCTTCACTTTCAAATCCTGCTCCTTCCCAGCTGTCTCAGCACCCCAGTGTAGACATAGTCTGCATTAAATTTCCCTGAATGTCTAAATTTACATATAGCTATATCAGATGTAATTCATTTTAGAGACGTACTTGAAAAAGTAATTCAAACAACTTTTTGAAACTCTGTTATTTAGCATAACAGGTAATTTGCAGACTTCTTAGGAAATGATTTTATGTTTGTTTACAGATCATTGATGAAAATGGGTGAGACAGGACTCACTACCCATTACTCTGGGCACATTCCAGTGCTGTCTTCTTCATCTTTTACTAATGATTTGTCAATGAAAACTACTTTTTTAAGAATAGTCAGTTTGGTGACTATTACATAATTAGTATGTACTTGACTACTATTATGTTACTTTAATTAGAATATTCTATGTTAACAGAGGTTTAGCCAAATTCTGGGTTAAATCTATATGATTTTTTGCATTACCAAACTTCTAATTGCATCAAGGAATATAATCAAGTTTGTTTGAGAAGACCTGGTTTCAATTAGAATGTATTAGCTGCCCTATAATTACATTCTCATAGTTTGATTTTCACTGAGTTAATTCTGTGTTTTCTTTTGTCTGAGACATATCACAGTCTAACTAGCCTACAGTTACTTGAGTTTCAGGAAGCGGGAGATACAATAGGGACATATGTAGTGGTATGCCTTGAATTTTGTGATATATTCTGAAATTTATTCAAAAATAATAGCACCAGACCAAACATCTGAAAAAGTTTTTACGAGATATTTTTATATATATCATTTGGACCTGGTTATTTTAATTTTTTCTTGACTACGCATCATTTACCTGCTTTTTTATTCCTTTGTAAGGTAGAAAGTAATTAATCAGCCTCTGTTTTCTTGCTTCTGTGCAAATACAGGACAAAATATTTATAGGGGAATATTTTCAAAATAACATTGAGAAAAGAATCAGGTTTTTATCAGTACAATTTAAACTCTGAATAGTTCTGGTATGACAATGTTTTCCTTCTACCTTTGGCAGCCATCTGTGATGGTTTCTGAGGCCTTTGCTTCTGCATTGATTGCAAAAGATTATCAAGCTGCTGGAAGTTCTTCTGTTAGCACAAAAATGGGGTGTTAATTGTAACTAAGCTGCTTCTTTTCTTAAGGACTGTTATTTCTCTCTTTTTTTTGTAAAGGGGATCTTTATTCTAGCACTCCAGTATCTCTGCAGTAGCTGATAAAAGTGGCTTTTCATTTTCGACCTTGCAGCACATACAGATGCATTTTAAGGAACTCTCAAATCTTTCATTAACTGATACCTTTCCCCTCTATACCACTGGATTTAGCAGCATTTAAAGTATGAGCACACCAATTGACAGCTCCATTGCAGATTTATGTTGATGGCTACCTTTGATAGCCACGAACGCAGATATTCATCAACTCAGTTTCTAGCAGCCATAAGGCAAACCAAAATCATTAGCTTGCTCTGGTTGAAGCACTGTGTGGAAGCTGAAAAATTTAAATACAGAACAAAGATAATTTAAGTGTGTCTAGACAATATATTTATGGGAAAGATGGGGTTGGCAAGATGTTACTGCCTTTATTGTTGATACAAAATACAATAATAATCACAAATATAGGAGGAAGAAATAGTAGCTTCCACTAGGGTATTTATTTATTTATTTAGGTTACATTCAGGACCAATGGAATTGGTCCAAATTTCAGTTTTAAGTTAAAGTAAGGTTCCCTGAATATGGAATGTAATGCATAGCTAAAGGGTATAAATAAATCCATTTGCCAGCCTAAAAAAAAAGCAGGAAGGAAAAATCATATTAGCATGGGAATATTTAATTGAAATAATGTAATCTAGTATAATCTAGAGATCTACACAAGAAAATCTGGCAGTACAGAGAGCAACAAAAGATCATCAAAGACAAGGGAATAATTTTAAGGAGTGATTTTCTTGAAATTCTTATCTTCACTACTAGTGAAGTATTTTGAAGTGAAATATTTTTTTAAATCATTTTTTCTTTCTCAATGACTTTGACAGGTATGTTGATTCTGCTTTGGTTTCTTCTCAATTTCAACTTAGCATAATTCTGTCAAGCTAGAGTCATAGGTCATGGAAACTTGTGCTGTTCCCTTTAAAGCTAAACAATTTTGTGTGTTTGTTGTTGTTTATTTTATTTGCTGTTCTTTACAATGATTTCATTTCTCTTAATGTTTTCCAAAGCTCCATTTTTCATGCAGCTTAGTTTGCCATCAATTAATATGACTTCTTAAGTATTTATCTAAATTTTACCAAGACATACATGTGCACCTTGGGGAGACAACTGTCCTGACAGAAAGTTATCAAGTAACGCCATTAAGGAATTTTCAAGACCAATTTGGCAGTACTTGATGATATTTTAATATTTAGTAGCTTTTGCTCTTGGTCATCAATCACAAACTGTTACTCAGTTCACCCAATCTGACATCATCATATGTTGCGAAGCAATATCTATGGATTCTTTCACTTAGTCACAAAAAGGAGGATCAAAATTATCTGCCTCATGCACTGTGTCCTGGGGCTAAATTTAAAAAACAATATACCTGTTCCATGCCATTAAGTAAATCTATTTCTAACTATGCCTTTTCTACAAAATGTCATAGTCCTATCACCTAACCAGGGATAATGTGATCTGAATGCTCCTGACTTGACAGGTTTATGGCCATCATAAGCAACCATGCACCTCTACTGCCTAGAACTTGGAATGAGACTAAAAGCCTTTTGACTGTGATTTGTGGCCTGAATTCTCTGTGAAAGGCTTTATGCGACTTTAATAGAATCTTCCTGTCACATCTTATGCTGAATGGTACCTATTTACCTAATTTCCTCAGAGATAATTTATGCTGGCATTTTATTTTATGCTCAAGCTAAACAATTTTATACTTGTTGACAGCATTGTAGGCAAAGACTTTATTTCAAACTTCCAAGTATAGGGTAGAAATTCAGCTCATGAACCATTTTTTATTCCTATCCATTGTAGACTGGATTGAGTTAGGGACTTCAGCATAATTCGTTATGAAGATTTATATAAAAATGAGTAAGCTAACTTGGGCAAATTTGACAAAATACAAAGCGTCAGCAGTGCCTTTAACTGATAAATAATAGTTTAATCTTCATAAACCCAGACATTGGGTTATTGTATTAATCTAACCTAAAATGAAATTAAACTGCATATCACACAAGAACAGAATGGAATTTTGTCAGAATTTGTGTAGACATAATTACTTTTATAATAGTTAAAAAAAAAAAAAGATAACTTTGAAAAAAAAATGCTTCACAAGTAAGTTAAGGTTTACATATATTTATATATAAACCCAACAAAACTGAATTTATTCTAAAATAAGAATAAAATTGAAACCAAATATGTGCATAAATGCATTCATTCTGCTTAACAGTGGAAACTGACAAAAACCAAATCACATTAACCTCATCTTTGCTTTTAGCACTATTTTAAAAATATTCATAAAAAACTTGCATGGCTTAGCAACCAGATAGTAATGATGGTATGGATTTACCTTGTAACATAAGAGCATGTGTTTATACACTAGAGATACAAGAAAAAAAGAGAGAGTAAGATAACAGATACATTCTCTTTATGATGTGTATGTGATTAACCAGAACAGTTGACATCTGATGGTGACCATCAATGAAGTAAGCAGACATCATTCCTTCAAACGTCTTGAAGTTACTATTTCATGGAATTAAAAGTGCAGCAGATTATGTTGGGACAATTCTGAAAAATAATGCTGAATTCCACACCTTTGCATATGACCCTATTACATCTTCCTCATTATCCTATTTTCTATTAGATCTATTTGTGACCTCTTGCCATTATGGATTGAAGGCTTGGAAAGGGAGAGCAGTTTCCTATCAGAGGGTGCAATGTCTAGCACAATGAGTTGATATGAAACTGTTCGTTATCAGCTGTTATAGGCTGATAGAAATTCAGATAAAATATTTGCAGAATTTTAAATGCAAAGCTTGTATTTTAATCAGACAAAACCTTGAATTAGCATCAGTGGTTCTATATTCATGAACAATCATTATTTGCATTCAGAAGATATGAATGGATTTTTCATCACAGTTTACTGGAATAATATATAATGAAGAGAAGATGTCTTTCTACTGTTTTTCCCTCTTTTTAAAGCCATTTTTATACTCTGTTGTTCTCCCAGTGCAGCAAGCTAGGAAATTTTTCAGATGTTGAGGTTTTAATTGATACAATTTTATTTGAGTGCCAGTGCAACAAAATAGCATTTTATGAAAACGTCTTATTTAGCTTTCCTTTAGAAAGGAAAAAATCAGGTTATTTAAGCACAAATAAATGAATAGGTCCAAAAGAATGACAGTTTTAAATTTGAAAATAAAAATAAAGTAGTTAATAAATCTTAAAAGCTTCTTCAGCATTTTCTTGGATAATGACCACGGAAGCATGTCATAGAAGACGTAAAACTGTTCCCAGAAGAAAATGAAGTATTGTGCTTCAAGAACAAGCTTCTTTTTCGGAGTCTTGTTCCCCCATCTTGTTTTTCTCTGTCTATATATAGTATTGTGTGCCGATTACTGATAATGTGAACATCTAATGGTATTGCCAAAAGGAAGCAGAATAATACGTTTAATTTCCAAATTGACACTGAATGAGTGTCAATCTTACAAATATAAATATGTATTTATGCACATATGCATTATTTCCAGCTGTTCCATTTGGAAACTTATGTTTGGAAAACTGAAAAGTAGGGAAGAATATCACTGTAGCTGAAAACTTTGACATTTGTTACCGAGATAGAAAAGTGAACGTGATGACGTATATTTCCAATATGATAAGAGGAGTAGGATACAAGACTCTATTTAGAAAATAACATTGTAGTACCCTTACATTCATCTAGTAACAGAAATACCATGGAGTTTTGCAGTTGTTTCCATCCAAAGGGGATAAGAATCTGTACTGCTGTTACAGTTTGCTGCATTATTTCATGAAGTGCTAAGGACAGAGTTTACTGAAAAACATACAACCTATTACTGTTTAGCCAACATAGAAAATGAATAACAAAGATGAAGAGTGTCAGATGTGATGTTAACTATTGACAATCAAAGACTGGGTCTGAGCACAGAAGCATAGAATAGAATAGAATAGCCATGTAAGTACCATGAAGAGTGATTTTATGAAGCTGTGTGCTTAAAAAAAAATAAAAGAAAGAAATCTTCTTTCAGGAAAATGTGGATTCTCCCCTCTCCTATACTGGGTGGGTGGAGGGAGAGGCATGGCACAGGGTTCTTTTTAGATGTCAGTATAAAAGGACCAACAACAAATGGTGTAATAAAACAGCTGTTTTAATAAGAGAGAGTAAAAAGAGGAATATAGACAGCAGGTAAATCTTATGTCCCTTGAGATGCTGGGCACCCCACATTCATTTGGCATCAGATGGACTATGTTAACTTTAAAATTAATAAGTCTGGGGCTTTTAAAGCACTTTTTTATCCTCCCCCCCCCCCTTTTTTGGCACAACTCAGAGCCATGCGTATGATTTTGCATTAATGTGTTCTTTATTTAGCATCTTAAATCATTTAATTAGCTGTGTAGTTCCACACAGATGAATAATTATAATTAATTATATTCCTTCCTATGTCAACCCTAGAAAAAATCTACTGATCCAGAGTAGAACTTTATGGCTAAATTTATAGGACCTCAAGTGCTATACATTACATAGTCCTTTCCTTACAATGTGGAGAGAAAACTAATGTTAGAGAAAATCTTCCAAGTTGCCCTGGGGAAATTAATTTGCTTTATTACAGAAAATGTCTATATAAGATGACATAGACAAACACAGAACTGTCATCTGCATATAGAGCCAGTGTCTGGGCATGCAGAAATAGTGTTAGAAATTTCAGCTTCTGAATTTTGCAGCTGAATCTTGTGAAGGACATGAACAGCAAAAGATAGGCTTCCATAGAGATGTCAGCAGCAAAAAGACTAGGGAGAATATGGGCCTGCTGCTGAGAGGGGCAGAGGAAGTAAGGCTGGAAGACAGGCAGTGCTACTTTTCAAGAAGGGCATGGAGATCCCAAGACATAATAGGCCCATCAGCTTCACCTTTATTTCTGGGAAATAACCCTGGAAAGCATTCCCAAAACCATGAAGGACAAGAAGATTTTTAGGAGGAGTCAGTGTAGATTAATGATGAGAAAATAATATCTGGTCATACTTCTTCAATCAGGTGACTGGCAAGGGAGGGTGAGATGAGGAGTGGGTGGTGTTTACCTTGTCCTTAGAAATGCTTTAGACACTGTCTCCTAAGATACCGTAGACAAATGAATGAAGTACAAGGTGGATGCACAGACAGTGGGGTGAATTGAAAATTGGCTGAACTGCCAGGCTCAGAGGTTGTGAAAGGTGCCAATTCCACTCAGAATCCAGTCACCTGCGGCGTACCCCAGGGCTATTTCTTTGTCCTGTCTGTCAAAGTACAAATGACTGATTTAACACTTCAGCAAAGGGAAACAAACACAAGCATCTTAGCATTCCATCTTCGAAGTAGTCAGCTTTTATATGGAATGAGTTGGCTGCATAGTGCTCACAAAGCAGATGCCATATTTAATTGATGGGAAGGACAGTACTATATTATCACAATTTCTTCTTTTCGTCATACTATCTCTGTAGGAGACTTCAGTTGTTTTCATCCTGCAGTGAAAATTTCTGTAGCTCTAAAGTCATAAAGATATAGTTCTCCCTTAAGCATTCTTTTTACACATATCAACACCTTTTTCTTTTTATCTAACTAAGATAATTCAAAATCTCTGAAACCTTTTAGTCCATTCTTTCTGTAATTGCAATACTGATGATCTATTGATTAGGTCTTTATTTAAAAAATAATAGCTGTCAATAAAACATCAAATTAGTATTCCATCTCATGATTGCAACTTACACTCAAAGGTTTAGTTCAGGAGAATAATCAAATAGTTTAAAAATAAGCAGCCAAATGTTATTTAGAAGAGATATGTTAAATACTCTGTTCATGTCTACCACTGAAATATACAGTAAATCAAATCCATTTTGTGCTGTCAGCACTGGATGTAAATCTAAGAGTCATACTGGTGTTAGCAGTTTAGTCACCAAGAAGTTTCATTAGGAGCAGCTGGACGTCCGGAGGGCACACATGTACTCAGCCAAAGTAATGAAGACTTCCTTCAAAACTAGTCACTTCTGAAAGCAATAACCTGAAATCAGAAAAGTGTAAGGGCTTGAGAAATAAAGCTAAAATATGTTGGTACTATTTTGACCTTTGCAGTTGTTCAGCAGAAATTCTTCCTGATGTAAGGGCTTACTACTCAGTCTGAATAAGTGACAAGATGGCACATGCCATTTATCTTGGCATTTGGCAGTTTATTGGATCTTAACGGTTCAAATATTAAAGAAAAAGATAATATTTGAAAATAACACATAATAGTGCAGATAATTAAGCCATTTCAAAATAATAAAGCACAGACTAAGCATGTTTGAAAGCTGCACTGATGTTATGTTTTGGGAAATGGGGAATTTTTATTCTGGCGTTCGCTGTCACTTCACTGCAACAGTATTACTTTTACTTTCTACTTGCGTGGTGAACTCTCATTTGTACACTTCAAAGCACTGAAGGCAAAAACTAAGCATCACCTTAATTTTAACATGGGATAACCAAATGACACAGTTTAAATACTGTGTCTGAGGTCATATAATGAGGTAGCTCTGTGGAGAAAATTTGTGGGGAAAAAAGATAATAAAATCCGAGGACAAAAAGTAGTAGAGGAGAGGAAGAGAAAAAAAAAAAAAAACCAAAAGCCCGTAGCTCTGTTATCCTGAGTTGTCTGGATCATGAGCTTGTTGGAAGGTAGTTTGTCACTTTTTCCAAGGACCCTTTCTACATATTTTGGGCTCTGTATATTCTTTCAGAACTCAAGAATGAGAGAAATGCTGCACTACTTGAGGCAAAAAGTCCATCTTGGTCCTGTCTTCCAGCAGTGTCTGGTAAAAGATGCTTGGGAAAAATCGGTGCCCAGGATGTTCTAATCTTGAGCAGTCAGCAGCTGAGGGGCTTTTGTGTACCAACATAATTTTTAATAATGAGTCTTCCATTACTTTTTCCAAACTTTTTCCTAAAGCTTTGCAACACTTTTTTTTTTTCAATGAGCATCACAATTTCATTATGTCTATGTTTGAGGCAGACATGTTCTACTTTCCTTTAATTTTTTCTCTTTTTCTTAAGATGATTAGTTTACAAAGACTTTGGTTTTCAGTGATGGTGTTTTAAACAATTTATTCTGCGGTCTAAATATTTTAAATTTGCAAAATTATATTTGCTTTCTTTTTTATTCTCTCCAGGCAGAAAGCATAAGATTAGGATAATTACTTTTCATTGATCTCAAAAGTCCAATTGTAAATAAGATGGCCAAAATACAACTTATTTCTTCATGGAAGTAACCAACTTAAAAACATAGTGGATACCATGCCATCTTATAGTTCCTACCCTGGTCTTACAAAGATAATGCCAACCATTACACAGTATGACAACTTTGATAGTGTGGCTGTGTTATCTTTGATGCATTTTAGGTTTTGCATATTTCTGTCATAACTATGTCTGGAAATATATCTCTTCGAATTCCAGTGCTTAAAGGATATTATGAAAATTACATCACTGTAATTAGTATGCAGAATTTATGTATATGCAAACACCATTTTTTTTATGGATTATGAAACACGGTATTGATAAAGGCTAATGGAGTTAACTTGGGCGGGGGGGCTGCAGTGGGTGGTAGTGACGTTTATTCCAGTAATGCGTCATAATTATTTCAGAATTGAGATATCATTAATGTTTTTTTTTTTTTCTTGTTCATTTGTGCTTTCTGTTCTCTTACATGCTGCAGTTGCAAACATATTGTGGCGAGAGCAAGGTACTAATGCATGTGGGTTTTTTTGTATTTTCTGAATTATGATGAAATGCTTATCTATTGTTCCTTTTGCGTGCTCTGTGTTGGAGGGAGTTCTTTTGTTCATACTCTGCTGTTACAGTAATTATGTTCCCCCTTGCAACATTCTAGATATTTAGAAAGATTTATAGAAAAAAATATACAGTGGAAAATGATCCTTTAAATGTGCATGTCTGTGTGAACTTTTTTCCTTTTGGGGACAGAGAAGGAAATAAGTTGTTAAAAAAAACCAGACACATACTCAAAGGAGAACCACAGGAAGCTTAGATTTAAAATATAGATCTTTAATTTTTGTTTCTTATCTGACATGATAAAGCTTCCAGCCAGTCAGCCTATATGCAGTTGGGATTGATCCTCTTGTTTGAATCATTCTTATTTGACAAGATTATGACTTTAAACAGTGTAATTAAAATTGAGGCACTTGTTGTTGCTTAATGAGACAAGGTATTTTCTTCTTATACTCAGGAAGGGTTTATACAAATATTATATAAAAGGGTTTAAATAAATGTTGGGAGAAGGAATGGAGGTTTGTGGTTAGTGACCAACTGAAAGATGAATACAAATAAAATCAGTATCAGGTGTTAAAATCATAGAAAAACATGGAAAGTATATTTAACTGATAAAGACAGGCATTACTTTCAAATATAAGAGATAATTTCGTAAAGCATATTGCAGAAAATTATAATTGAAGTGTTGTCATGAGGTCTCATTTTGTTGCTCTCAGTAGTTTATTCTTAATTTCAAGTTACAATTCACGAAATAATATAATGTATTTCAGCAATAGAAAGGTTTTTTAGTTATTTCCACTGGAAGATTGAAGAGTGAATCAGGCTTTGCTATGAATTCTTGCTGCAAGTGGTATTTCTGCATATTAAAGGTATATTTTCATTTGAAGATTCAGAAATTTCAGTTGTGTATTTACATAGCCACCTTTGGCATTTTCTAATGTGTTTAAAATATGAATTAGTTTTATTTTTTATATTCTTTTTTTACTGGTTGCTCAGCTGGTATAAACAACCAGTTTCTTGATTATGGCGAAGCTCACCTGTAATCCTCCTGCTCTATTGACCTTGCAGAGTAAAAATGGCATGTTCAGAGTTTCATACAATTCAACTGTTAACAATTAAACTGATGCATGGGAAGATACTAACACTAAAGTTTCAAATGTATGGTATTCTCACCACTTATTGGGAAAGTATCACTTGTGTTTTATATTATGTACCTTGAATAAAACTGAAAACAAGATTGTCACCACCTTGATTTTTCAGAGGATTGTCTTTTCAAGTCAGATGCTGTGTTGCTTTGAGTAGCTAGAAAGCACTTAGGAAAAATTAAATTCCGATAACGACCAATTAAAGATAGTAGCTTACCAGAATGCTTATGGTAAAGGCATCCATATTTCTCTGTGACTATTGTGAAACTTAACAGAAAGCAATTTATAATAGAGATTGAGAATGTGAAGTGACAGTATCATCTTCTAGAGCAGATTTTCTTGATCTCTCTTGCATTTCTCATCACAACATACAGCCATTCCTCGTGTTTCCAACAAGTATTATTACTGGTTGCAGTGTTGAAATTCATTTGCAAGAGAGCAGTGCCCTGAAGATGCCAATAAGCATCACCACTAACTTCTCTGGACCATGCAGACTCTGTCATCTTCTGTTATCTTAGTATTAACGAATAGGAAGGAGGGGATGAATGATTTGTAGGACAATTAGGCTCATGAAACCATAGACTAGCTTTAGATCCTGCAGTGCATATTTCTTTATGAGGTACACAAAAGACTACTTGCTTGTGTAAGTGTAAAAAGAGTATGTGTCAGAAAAGGATTTTGAAGGTATGTCAATTTTTTATTACAATAATAATACAATACACACACACATAAATATATCCGTATATTAATCTATCTGCAAAAGAAAGCCAAAACCACCGCCTTTTTTTTTTTTTTTTCAAATCACTCAGCCATTTTTAAATATAGATTCAGTGTAAATGAAGCAAATATATTTGTGTTTATTGTTGTTGCTTCTGGCCTTCTATCATAAATGAGCTGTGTTGGTTTTGGTTTGGTGCGAGGAGGGTTGCAAGTTAGGTCAGAAGTCTTTATAGGAATAGCTCCTGTAGTTATGAAGAAATGTCTTGCCTAGGTGATCAGATATTTATATAGATTAGATATTTGTACAGAAATTTGTAGGCATACGTTCAAAGGAAGAGTTTTGAGGTAATAAGAACTTGGAAGGGGGGATTGTTTCATTGGATCTGGAGGTAAAGGCTCCTTATATTAACTGATTTCCTTGACTCAGTATTGAAATGGAAGGACATTTCCTACTGTGCCTCCCTCACTGATTTTGAAGAATGATTTGGTGGACATTGTTATACAGACATTGGAAATAAAGCCTTAAAAGTTTAGGCTGGGTTAGTATATAGGAATACCTGTACATGGGGAGACCTGCCTTGGAGTACTGATAACTGAGGAGAAAGTTTTAGGAGTCTGTTTATTAAATGTCTTTATCACTTGGAGCCATCATCTGATTTACTTCCTCATGTTCTGGTAATGCACTTTAGCCAATGAGACCAGGGAGAAGGGAAAGCCTCATTTTTCCCCAGCCAGGTCCACATATTTATTTATTACCAAGATACAAGAAGTCAGTTGCTCAGCTGTAGATCTCTACAACCCAGTGCATATTACTGCATTTTAAATGTCTGTATTACCTATGTGATTCCTACTGGGGACTGGGAACTTTTATGTATGTGCATACTTATACACCTGTATATAAACACACACTTCCTCCTCCCCTCCCACACTTAATATTCTCATTATTTTATTGGATATTATGAAGTGTTCTCTCTCTGTTAATATAGATAGCTTTCCTTCAGAATTTAGGGTAAGTAGAATTTCAGAGTCAAATTTATTTTTCCTGGGTTTGATTCCCATGTCCCTATGCCAAATGCTTTTAATGTCAAGTGAAAGCTTAGACCTGTATCCAGGATGCATGTATGTTTTTATTATTGTAGCCAACAATGTAGCTGTCAGAGTTTGTTATAGGTGTAATTTTATGAGTACTGTGGTTTTTGGCAAAGGATTTTACAAATATGAACTGATCATCATGGCATCTACATAGCAAATCAGCAACTGGGGCTTATAAGGATGCTGGGGAGGGACTCTTCATTAGGGACTGTAGTGGTAGGACATGAGGTAACAGGTTCAAACTTAAACAGGGGAAGTTTAGATTAGATATAAGGAAGTTCTTTACTGTGAGGGTTGTGGGGCACTGAATTGGGTTGCCCAAGGACGTTGTAAATGCTCCATCCCTGGCGATGTTCGAGGCCAGGTTGGACAGAGCCTTGGGTGACATGGTTTAGTGTGAGGGGTCCTTGCCAATGGCAGGGGGTTGGAACTAAATAATCTGAAGGTCCTTTCCAGTGCAAACTCTTCTATGATTATGTGATAAACTGAGGAGAATGTCCTTTTTTGTGGTCAAGAGCATGACCACAGGTATTATGAGACTTCATGCTAGACAGAAAGTTTGCATCATGCTCTCAGTCAGCAACATTGCTTTAGAAGTACTACGTAGTTCTATGAACATTTGTAGCCCTTCAGACTTTGACTATCTGCCTAACTATGGCATTCTGATAATATACGTTAGAGGATATTCTCTTTTCTGACTGAAAGAAATTTCAAATAAGGGTTTATAATAAATATTCAGAACTTCTCTTTCAATGTTATACAAGAATTACTTTAACACTTCCATCCCTCAGACAAAAATAAGAATGCTGGAGAATTTATATTAATTTGATTTCAGTGTAGATGATTTCACAAGATCACTTTTGTTACTGCAGCTGTCAAACTATATATTTCTAAATCTGTATGCATAAAAATACTGTCTTGCAAATGGAGAAAACTCGGTGAAATTCTGAATAATGTAACAGCTTTTTTTTAGTTTTACAACAAAAGATCCCATAGGATGATCTGTATTAGCACTATATGTGTTAACAAATTGGTTTCATACCAAAAGTGTGATGAGGTTTTTAATTCAAGACAGGGGTTTTCCTTTTTTGTCATTATTTAATTTTATACATTTCAATGTTTTTTTGTTCCTAAGGTCTGGGAATTGGGAACATGTTTTATGTTTTTTATGAAGATGGCATCAAAGTAATACAACCAGTGGAATGTGAATTTCAGAGACATATTAAGCCTAGTGAAAAACTCCTCGGTTTTCAGGCAAGTCATTTTTTTGAAATCTATTTGTAGTGTTTTCTCAATTATAGTTTTCTTTAGATAAGAATTTATTATTGTTAGTTTAGTTCTTTCTGTTTAATATATTCAAACAGATCTTCTCAATTAATAAGTAGTTTATGGTTCTGAACTCAAAATTTCCTGTATTTTCCTTGATCAAATACAAACTTTCAATCCCTCTTTTAGATTGAATATTCCCTATATACTTTTCAAACCCTTTAATTTTTTTTTTTGGCTGTCTTTTCCCAGTCCTTTAACAACTCTATTCCTTGTTTCTGGTTTGGTGGTTGTTTTTGCTTTCTCCCCTCCTCCCCAGTTAAGTGCATCTCTGTGAATCAGGGATTGACTCTCTCTCGATTAAATATAGGATCTAAAGTTATTATTTTTAACGGTTTCTTTTTCTCCACTGTATGTTTGTCTATATTAAACTGTCAGCTATCATGAGGCAAAGCCCTATCCTGATAAATACTCTTAACAGCTCCACTGAAGTTAGTACAGATGATTGATGCTTTGACTCAAACTTACAATTCATATAAGTAGTTTTAGTAGCTTTATTGTTAACAGATTTATAGCTGATTTCACCAAATTCTGTGCATTTATGGGGTAGTTTCCATGTGTAGTATATATAAAAACAGTAGTGTATCCTCCACTTCCATTTGTTCTTTTGATGCTTTTCCTTTACTGCTAATCAAATTGCTAGCTGACATGATGCATGTTCTCACAGGAACACTTGGTTCTCATCACTACATTAAGAGTTGTTTTATATGATCTATCACCTATCAAAAATAATAATTTTTTCTCATCATTTGGATTTGAATGAGTGACCTTGAAATACATAACAACCCATGAGCTGTACACTTTGTTTTTTTCTCTAATGCCTAAAGCACAGTGAAATAATAGCAGAACTGTCTCAATGGAATTTCCCTCTTCAGTTATCATTATTGATGTCAAAGGCTGCTGTACTCAGCAGCAAGATTTATTTTAGTGTGAATAATTATGCTTTGAACAGCTAATCATACCTTAATTTTCACTGCTCATGTGAAATTAGGTTGACATGGCCAAAAATAAGCCAAAAGCTTTTTTTATGGCTGTTTAATTCAAAAGCTGATTATTTAAGAAGTCTGTAAAATTTCATTGGTCTAAAGTGCAGTCTAGATTTTAAGGATCATTTTATTGAAATGTGGTAATAATCAGGATGGATAAATTAAACTTGTTTCTTTTTTGTAGAATAATTATATCCTAGGGAAAAAAAAAAAAAAAAAGGGACCAGGCAAGTAGGCTGTTTGATACATACCTGTCCTTCTTAGGATATTTTTGATTTATAGGTAAGTATGGTAAATAAATAGCCAGAAATTAAACTTTGTACCTACATATATGTCATTTTTCCTGTTGAATTCAACAATATTTCTAGTTATTTCCCCGAACACTAAAAACATGTTCCCTCACATAGTGGTCAATAAATCTTTACTCCTGCAAGAGAAATAAGAAATAATTGGAAAATATATCCTTATGTATTTCTACTCATAGTGACAATATTGTTTACTCTTCATTAAAAAAAAAAATAGAAATAAAAAAAATCAGTATAAAATTTTGCAAAAACCCTGTAGGATTACTTCTTCTTTTAAGAAGAAGGGTTAAACACAGGTTTAAAAGAAATTCTCTGCATATACTGTTAATACTGTGGCAACAGCAGTATATTCTCAAAAACTCATTGTCTGTGAAGCTTTAGATGTCTTTTTAAAGAATATAATTTATCTTCAAGCCTCTTTGTTAGATCTGTTTTCTCTAAATAAGAATAATAAAAATAACCCAGTTTTCCAGAATCAGACTTTTCAAGTTTAGCATGTGATCTTTTAGTGGTAAGAGTTTGTGTCATAAATTGCTTGTTAGTAATTCTCTTTGCCCTTGCCATATGACTTTGATAATCAGAGATGTTGGTAAGCTGCATGTTTTGAGATGGCTTTACTTAGCCTTTCACATCTATGGCAGCTATTGCTAATAAAATCTCCATCATTTATCTCTTGATATATACGTAAAGGAAACAGGTGCTTTCTTAAACCACTCCTATTTCTCATTTCTTTACACTTTTCTGAATTAGCTATTCAAGCTATAAGTAAAACCCCAGTAGACCTGTTACATTCCAAACATTTGCCGAAGTCTAGGAATAGTTCTAAATTCTGCAGTGCAGTTCAAGTACTAGAAGTGCTGCAGAAAATATCTGAATATTACACGTGATACTGCAGTGTACCACACCAGGTTTCCTGTTTGCCTGTCAACAAAATTAATTACCTCTAGCTGAGCTCCTGTAAAAGAATGAACTCAGATGTCTCTACATGCGATTGCATTGTATTGAGAGCAAATGTTGCAGACATTACATGTATATATTTAAGTATGCTAATTTTGCTAAAGGTAAATAAAATTTCTCAATATCTATATACTTGAGGAACCTTACCTAAATATTTAATTGCCTCTTATGCAGCTGAGTGTCAATACAGCAAAGCACTTTCACCGTATTTAAAGTGAAGCAAAAGGTTTGGTGCTTTACTGAGTCATCAAGGTTCACAGAAAATTATAGAGCTTCCTCCTCTCCTTCCCAGAATCTCCTGAATTATTTGAGTTATCTAAATTAATATCAAATGAAAGTAGACTTTTATTAGGCTGATAGTGAAAACTCCATTCCCATGAGCAAAAATAAACTTATTTCTGTTTTCTGATACAGTTTATTGTTTAGTTATACCAGCTTTGACAGCTGTTTATTTGTTTATGTCAAATGGATTCTTAACCATGGTCCAAATGGGGTCCTTCAGCTGTTAAATGTCTCATTATACTGAAGTGTTTGGGACATTTTCCTCACTAACATGAAACCTCTATTTATCTTCTGCAAATTAATATTATCCAAAGCCTTTAAATTCTAATTCTTATGCAAAAGTGTTTTTATTTTTCCTTCCCAATATATCTCAATTAGAATGATTATTTCAGGAGGCTGGGGGTGGAGAAGGAAGCAATTGAAACATATGCCTTTGTTGACACCAGTGGAAAAATCCTCTTGGTTTGAACGTTATCCCGATTTCCTCTTCATTACAAGAATAGCACATAATAGCCATATTTCAGGCTATCTCATGCTTGAAGTTGAATATGTGTTGGAGGTTGGAGAAAAATAATTCAGATCAAAATGGTTGCTCTGCTATGTGGTTGCATTACAGCTTCCACAGGAAGTGAACTCGAAGCACACTTGTGCTTTGGTTAACACTCTTAAGGGCACAGTAAGTGCAGTAAATGCAAAATTAACCTTGTTTGTTGAAAAATATGTGGAAAAGTTCAACAGTCTGATTTATTTTTTTTTACTAGAGAATGTATTAAATGTCAAGTAAATAGTAAGTTAATATAGAGTTCATGTCTAAATACATGCACTGTTATAAACTATTGATGCCAACTTACTCTTAGACAGACATCGCATAGGTAGACATTCCATTATACTGCCTAAAGAGTTTGTTTCAAACCTTTTTAAAACACTGAGGACCCTTGCATTAAGTGTAAGTTTATAAACACGGAATTTGCACTTACAAATCTGCAAGTACATATTTTTTCTTGAGAATTTCTTGCCCCAGCCAAACTTGAAGAACTTTCTGTAAGGATTTATTTTCCTCCATCTGCTGACTTGTAACAGGACAAGTCACTTTTTGATTAAAAATTGTAGGGGAAAACAACTATTAAGTAAATTTATGTTTTATCAGATGTTAGCTTTTTCTCAGAGGGAATAAATTAGAAAAATCTAAATTGCTAATTGCTTACATTTTAATAAGAAGAAAAATTTTGGTTTTATGCTTATATTTTAAGGAGAATTTTTTTATCCAATTACCCAACCATTGGGAAAATTAAAATGGAGCCTCGGAATTAATGCCTGTAATGTCAAAGAATGTAAAAGAAATCCAAATTGTCTAATCAGATTAATGTGAAGTTTTCAAATGCATGATTTCAGTTCCATTGATTGAAGCTATTCCTGAGGCATCTAGATAAATGCGGGTTTGGATAACTAGAGAAAGAACTGCATAAACTGCTTCATACCAGGAAAATGCCATTTTGAACATAAGAACTTTAAGGCATAATTTTCACTGTTACTTTGGAGAAACATTTTCATGCACTTATTTTAATTTTTTAGGTTTGGGGACAAAGTGAGGGTTCGCATTGGATTTTAGAAATTTATGACGGTGTAAACAATATTATAGAACTTGTAAACTGCATTTGTATATGTAGATTTTATTTTTTTTTTTTACTTAATATTTTTTACTTTAGCTCTGAAAGTGGCATGCTTTCTACTTGCTGCATTTAAAGTGGAACAAGAGGAGCAAATTTTATGAAGTATGTAGATAACAATACCCTGTACTTCCTAATTAAAATGCATACATGCATGCATACTTCTATATACATATATAAGCTGCTTATGTTTGTACTGCTTTTCCTTGAAATAATATTTAGAAATACACTTCAGGCTGTCTTTTAGACTCAGATTCAGGAAAATGTTTAAGGAAGTTGCTGAACTATTGATATAGTTAGAAGTGCTTAATTTACGGTATTTTCCTGTTTTGTTATACTTTCCACAATGGGAAGTATGATTAGTGTAACCATTTACACTAATCTATATGATGCCATGTGATAGAAACCTAGATTCCTTCATCAGGAGCTGGTTATTTTTGAATAATATATTGCTTGTGACCTCGTAGGACTCATAACACCAAAAACTGGTATAAACTAAGGGAAGCCCTTGAGACATGACTGAAAGGAATGACACAATATATTATAAAAATGTAAAATGTACTGATGAATTATTTGAAGGATTTCATTGAGGAAGGAAGAGGACTTTGTAGAACATTCTGAAAGTACTTATCAGTTTAGATAAAACATGGAACTAAGATAAGGCGTATTTAGAATAAATGTAAAAAATAATTTGAGATCAGTGAAGCAACCTTCCAATTGAAGTGATAATTGCACACAGAAGTTAAGTGATCATTGATCTGATGATTACACATCTCACTAGAGACATACTTGTTTATTTATACTTGCTGGCACTTCATGCGATAAAAAGCTTTCAGCTACATTTGAGAATGAAAGTCCCATTTATCACATGACCATCATTCTTTAAAGAACAGATTTTCAACTGCTTTTCCCTTTAAAGTGCATGGCTTTTTAGCAGTGTGAAACTGGCTTTACTTATTTCTGAGTTCTGCTGAGGTTTCTGATTCTGAGCCATCCCATGGTACCTGAGTTTAGTAACATTTCCTTATCAATGTAATTTTTGAAGGACCTTTCCTTTGTTGAGGCTTAGGCGACACATCAGAGCCTGCAGTGGATTTCAATTTCCTGTAAAGAAAATCCCTCTGTGAGAGAGGGAAAAATCCTGAAAAAATAAAATTTATTTATTTTTTATTTTGACGCATGAATATTGAGTGTACTTTTTCAAACATGGAGGCACAGCAGACAAAGAATGTTGATGACACAGAAGAGTTAGTGTTAAAATGCATCATCTTCTTGAAAAGCATTGCTTAGTGCCTTATATGTTGTTCTATCACATTATTTTCTGCTTTCTTTTTAAAGGAGTTTAATGCTTAGAAGCAGAATTCTTGTTTAAGATCTCATTAACTCTTGCTGTTCATTCTACATTGAATTCATCATCTTCTGACATATCACAATTATTTTCACAGCTGCCAGTTATGATGTATCAGGGTACTCTGAATTAGGAATAAGCAGCAAATAATTGCTAAAAAGAGATACTTACAATCTGGTAAAAATGCTCCCTGTGGTAAAAGGAAGACATATTAAGAGGGAAAAGAAGAATAGGTCAGTAATGCAAAAAAGCTTGACACATGCTGGATCTCTCCAAGCAGATTATTTTTCAGGTCTTTGTTTTTGCATAAATTTGATGTCCATTATAGAAAAAAATCATACTATTTCATAAAGGGAATTTCCAAATAGGGTAGTATATTTGACCAAGTAACTCTTAATTTTGATAAAAGCAAGCTTTCACTGGGAGTAAATACTTACAACTAGATATAATTATGAATATACTTAGGATGACTGGGAATATATTTACATAAAAATATGACTAGTGAATATGTAAAGTACAGATAGCTATTTTGAATGAGAGTGCAATAGGTATTTATATTTTCAAATATAAATTCACTGAAGTCAAAAGGAATTTTGCTTTTTTTTTTTTTCTTCAAATTAATTCTTTTGCGGGGATGGAAAAACAGAGGGTGAAGGAATGCTACTAAGAAGCCAATTAATTTGTATTTTTTAACACTCATGATAAAGGCCTTGAGAATATCTTATGGCAGAAGTAGCAAAACTTCCTAATGTTTGAAATGATACATCAGATCCCTTTAATTGCTGCTACTTTGTCTCTATGCATGTGACAACTTGCAGCACCCCTTCTCCTATTCCTCTCTATTTATACATTAGTATTTTCCCAATTTGGTATTTGCTTCCCTTACTGCTGTGTTCTTAGATGCAAATGTAAGCCACGTCTATAACTGCTTTTCTTTGCAAGATACTGTGATGATGCAGATGGGGGAGCTGCTGGCTACTGCACAATAATGCAACTTTGTGTACCTAGTCTGTTTTTTTGGTTTTAAGGTCTCCTGGCTCTTGCTCACTTTATTTCTACATGTATTATTGTTTCAAATGGGTTTCTTTCTCTGAACAACAGTGCTAATTGCCTGAATATCTAGAAAACATACAGAAATGCTGGTGTATGGTTGTGCTTGTGAGTTGTGTGGTGCTTACGACAGCCAGTCTGGCTAGCACGGGTCTATGTCCTAATGTCACCTATTCTTTTTCCTTCCCTAAATTGTCTTAGGTTATTTTACAGTTAAAAAAGAAGAAAAAGCATGTAATTTGCCTTTCTATTGCATTGTTGACTATTTCAATTCTTATACTTTCCCTGTTTCTACTGAATTATAGGATGAAGTTTGTCCCAAAACAGATAGCGATCCTGTTCAGCGATGTGTCTGGGCAACAGCTGTTAATGTAAAAGACAAGTTCATTTATGTAACTCAGCCTACACTTGACAGAGTTCTTATTGTTGATGTACAGTCTCAGAAAGTTGTACAGGTATTTATTTCTTATTTTTAAGTTAATATCTAATTTGGACACAAGATTTAAAGGTTTTCTTTCTTATTTAAAAAAAAAATATGTGATTATCTTGAGAGTAAATACAGTATCTCAAAAAAAGCTCATCTACTTTGGACATTTAGCTTAGTGACTTCTTGTCAATACACAACTGTGAGGGAGAGAATCAGCATGAAATTACCTCTTATAAATATTAAATAGTTGAGGAAACTGAAACTAGTTGTTTGGAAAGTTTCAGGTTTAAGGTACTTATCTCTTGAAAATAAAGATTCATGAGAACAGAGTCTTATCACAGGAATATGTCTATTAGTTTTGACAGAAAAGGTGAGGGGGGGTAGATTTGACTACAGAAGATGGAGGACTGTAAGGACTGTAAGCTTTTTAGACAGAGAAATTACTAGAATAGTGGAAAGACCCAGCACAGCCCTTAGCCAACATTGGAGACTCTGAAGTTGATTTTTAAGGTCCCTTCTAAACTAGACCATTCTATGATTCTGTGATTCTCTATCCCTTTTTACTTTTTAGGCTGTATGATCAGTTTCTTAGTGTCTAAGATGCTGTATATACTCTGCTTAGTCAAAATAATTCAGTGGGTAAAAGAGAGAAATTGATGCCACAGGGATTAATGCACTCATACAGTTTGTGAAAGACCAAGGCATAAGGCAATGCTAAAGTTAATATTATTTTTTTGGAGCAGCGCGGTTCTCTCAGAAGAGCCCGAGAAAGTCACAATATGCTTCAAATGATCAGTAGTCTTACTGAGATGGAGTAAAAATTCAAGGTTTCATTGCCACTATTCAAATCACATACTATATCCATTGTCTTGTCTCACTCTTGTCTCACTTTCTCTTTCTTTTTGTTTCTTTATGTATGTGGTGATATCAATGATGTCATTGGTTAAATAGGGGGTTTACATAAAAACAGATTTTAGTATGTGCAGTTGTTTGAGGAAATGTGAAAATGTATTTGGAAAATAATAGCATAAAGTTATTACATTCTATAAATATATTTTCTGAATATGAAGAGCATTTAAAGTCTTATAATGTGTTAACAAGCCATATGGAAGAGGCAAAATCATAGTATTTTTTTGCTATTTGTTTTTTGCCTAATATTCCCACCATATTACACTATTTTTCTTTCTTTTTGGTTTTAATCAGATGTACATAATAGAATATATTTCATTATATAATACTTAGTGTTTCAGATGATGGCCTTTGACCAAAAAGAATAGTTTTATTTTGCTTTCAGCGGCAAAAAAAGTCAATCAATTATAGTTGAGGACTGTCAACAGTCTTCTCAGCAGACAAGGGCTTGGTATTTGATTGAGTTTGTGTGTTTGTGAGTGTTTTTTTAAGTACATTGCATATCATATAAAATCTTGACATTTACTTTAAGGCAGAGTTCTTCTTTTTCTAAAATAAAATTATTTCCTGAGCAAAGAGCTCTAAAGCTAGTTAATAACTTACTGACAGTCTTGTTCTGATTCTGAGAAGAATGGACACTTGTATGCGAAATTGATAAAGGCGTTTTGACACCACAATGGGTGTTCTGATTTAAATTTTGGTCGTACAAAATTGCCTAACATCTACAGGGTTACATATAGTTTCATCACATTCATATGAAACAGACTTTTTTTAGCTGGATAAAACTTTTTTTGTTTGTTTTTAATTAGAAATCTAATTAAATTGTTAATAAAACATTTACATAGAGCTTTTCTTTATGCCATTTGCCTCTCTCTCTGATAAATGAATGAAAATCTTTAATGTGCAGTTTATATATTGTGTATTATGCTCTGGGGAGAACTTACTAAGGCCTTTTAATACTTAAAGGGATCTTACAAGAAAGGTGGAGACAAATTCTTTAATAAGACCTGTAGTGGTAGGACAAGGGGTAATGGTTTTAAATTAAAAGAAGGTAGATGCAGACTAGGTATAAGGAAGAAATTTTTTTATGTTTGGGGTGATGAAACACTAGAAAAGATTACCCAAAGAGATGGTGGATGCCCCATCCCTTGAGATATTCAAGGTCTGGTTGCACTGTGCTCTGATCTAGTTGAAAATGTCCCTTCTTATTGCAGCGGAGATTGGACTAGAGGACCTTTAAAGGTCCCTTCCAATCCAAACCATTCTATAATGCTACTATACATATGCATTATGTGTATTAATGTAAAAATAATAAAAAAAACCCATAGCTGATTTGCAATTTTAAAATGACATTAATTTGACAAAAAAAAATTTAATAATTTTGTAGTCTTTAAACATATGAATTTTCTGCCTTCTATGTTCTGTCATCTGGCTCAGTAGACAGCTTCCTCAAAATCTGACCTATCCAAATGTTGACAGGGACTGACAAAATGTTTTATGTAAAAAAGCTAATAATGAAAGTTATTTATTTTTTTTGTTCTTTTGCCTCTGTTGTTAAATTGGTCTTAGCATATCAAAGTAGCCATGAATTGAGTAGGTAATGAATTTTGTTTTCTGAAAACAAGACTTGTTTTTACAATCAATTCAATATACTTCTTCGGGAAGGAAGAAACTTGCTGCAATCTATAGATTTGAAGGACTGGAATCCCTGGCAATGGTTTCCCTGGTCTCTGGCTGACATTCATGTGTCATCTTGCCTTCCTCCATATGATGGATGAAATACCAATCTAATTGCATCTATTAGCATTTAGACTTCAGTGCCTTTGGAGCTCACTGACAAATATTAGAAAAAATTAAGATTTTTTTTTAAATTTAGGAGTAGTTTGATTTATAGACTCTTCTACTTTGCCTTCAGTTTCATTAGTTAATTATTTTACTAAGTGCTTTACCATTAGCTGAATGTTTAGAGATACTCATCATGATGATATATTAAAGTAAAATTCAATATATTAGTCACTAATAAAAGTACATCCCGTCCCCCTGAATTATGCAAAGAGATTCTCCAGTTTTTGGATTGAGTTAGACAGGTTGCTCTTCTATCACATGCATATTCAAGTTTTCTAATGAGCTGAGAAGCAGGCATACAGAATGACTAAGTGTTACACAGAGCATTGTGCACTAAGTCTGTGCTACTTAGTAAACATAATGAGATAAAACCAGATACTCTACAAGCATTCATACTAATACAGGAAAAAACCAAAGCAAAACAACTTTCACTTTCAAGCAAATTTTGAGGAATAGTCTAAGCATTGCTTTTTCATGAATTTAATAATATTCAGATCGTAAACTTAGGGAACTGTAGAATGAAATTTATCCCATCTGTGGAAACCTTTTGCAGGAATGAAAGTCTCAGTTTTGACAGTTCTAGGATGTTTAGATATTAATGATAAATTATCTTTCCATTTCACAATATAGACATTTGGTAAGACAATATGACTAAGGGTAAGGTAAGACAATATGGCAACAGATGATCAGGATAAGTAAATTAAACCAAATGTGTTACTGTCACTTTTGGGCACCTGAAGAGAATTTCTGCAGTTTGTTACTGACCTGAATATTATTTCCTAAGATATACTTAGGCGAATACATGGGAAAAGTACTATGGGACTTGCTCTGTGTCTGGCTTAACCATTCTGATGCTCAAAATGAACCTTAATTAAAGAACAAAACCCCAAGACAAGTAAAAGTAAAAGCAAATGAAACAAGTCAGGAGAGCATAAAACTTTTACAATTTTTTACACATAGTATAAAACTGTAAAAATCTAAACTTGCTTCTGATTCACAGATGGCTTTTAGAATTGAAGTAAGTCTAATTTGCATTTTAGTGACCAGTCAAGAGATACTTTGTTCAGTTTCTTACAGCAATCATGGCCCCCGAATTCCTTATCTTTTAACAGTAAGCAGTTATTTTTGATTTTGATTTGTCTTTGCAAGCAGCAAGGATTTTTCTAATCATTAAATGTTTCTCTGCTCATATCATATGCACATACATAAGCATTCACACAAACAGGAAGCAAGGAAGGGAGTTTAATTACTCAGATCAGTCTATTTTCATTACTTACAGTACTGCTTAGCACAGAAGAAGAATCAAAATGTAATTGATTTTTGGAAAATAGATGCTAAGCTGTTCAGAAATGAGACCATTTTGCTTACTAGACTGCCTTTTCTCTAAGTGTCATATTACTACAGAGTATATAATTTACATTTTAACTCTTTCTAGTCTATTTCTTAAAGAAGAAACCACCTATCTGCTCTGTAAAACCAAGTTCTTAAAAATCCATACTCTAGTAGGAGCAAATGTGGAGAAAACTCCATATTTTGGAAGTGAGTATCAGTCTAATAAAAATTCTGTCAAGGTACAAAAAAACCTACGACAACTAAAAAACATATTTGAAAGGGTTTGAAGTTGTGTAACTGCTGTTTTCTCCATAAAAATAATTTGGTTTGGTTTTGTTTACTGTCCTATTTTCTCTAACGTACTACTATGTATATTTATTTCTTTCTGCTGTGAATGGCAATGTAGATGATGTATGCACACAGGTAACAGCTAGATTTGAGACTGATTTCTGACAATTATATTTATCAAAATAAGTACTTAAAGAAGATTATAGAGCAGAAAAAATTGATTTTTTTTTTTTTTTTAAAACATGGATGGTGTATCTTTAGAGAGATACATGCAGACTTTTCAATTTAGCTAGGTAATTCTCATTGTATAAAGTTGAGAGAAATATTTGCTTTCATTTGTAAATTCTTGAGAGCAAGCACTGTCACCTGCAGTTGTTCAGTATTGCTTAGCAGCTCATCTTAACAGAAATGATTTGGAGGCATGCTGAAGTAAGCAGAAATCATCATTGGTCAGTCCATACTGTGTGGCTGACAGACCAGGCTGACTAGGTAGAAACAGCTATGAAAGCCTGCTTCCAAGTTGCTCAGCTCCTTTCTGCCTCTGGCTCAACTCTTGGGTGCTGAATTACCTATGTCTGACTCTTCAGGCAATTCCTTCTCCTCCTCCTGGCAATGCCAGGGCCCAGACCCTCAATACAGCTGGCACTCATTCAGCAGAACATGTATGGGTCAGACATTTTGTCTGGGGAAGCCAAGGAGAATTTGACACGACTGAACAAATTAGCTATACAGCAGGGCAAGTATTATTTTAGACAACTTGTCTTCTAGCCTGCAGCAGAAAAACGTCATCAAACACAAATGACCTTTTTGAAGGGGTATCGTTATGATTTTAAATGAGCCAGTGAGCAACCTGGCTTCATTTTCCATTTTCAAAGGGAAAAACAAATTCTGCCTAGATGAAGCTGTGGCTTGCAACACCTCAGGAGTACTGTTAAGTATCATCAGCAGTCTCAGCCAGCCATTAGTGCATTATCTTGAGGATCTACATCATTAGTTTAAATTAGGTTCACTTAATTAGCCAGCTGGTACTCTCCTAGACAAACTGATAAACAAGCTGTACTTTACACTTCCATAATGGTAAGACTAAAGAATAATTCCTGCCTATTTTTTCTGCTCTAATGATGAAAACAGAAAAGCAATCCCCCCAGTTGTTTATCTCATGCAAAACATCTCTTAATCAAATATATTGTCCTCCCATTTCACACCTCTGAAATCTTCAGTTCTCAGAAAAAGGAGGTGTAAAGCTTAACTGTCTTAAAAGGTTTCTGGTCTCAAGAGTCAGTGCTCAAGGTTGTACTGAAAACACTGATCACAAGTCTACCAAAAGTAGCGACTGTAATTGGAAAAAATATGAAAACAATCTTTCCAACTTCAGCAAAATTTACCCAGTTCAACAGAAATGGGAAGCTTTGGGTGTAGCAATGTAGTGTTGATTTTACACAGGGCTGTGTAATAACACCTTGCATTGAGTTCTGTATGTCCCTTGAAAATACTCTTTCCTTCTTAGCCATTTTCAATAATTGAACTAGTTTTTAAACTGGTATGGCTAAAGTGAGAGTGACGGTAGAGAAAGAAGAAAAGTACTTTTCTACTTAGTTTAAAACCTTTGTTTTCAGCTTCTTAATAGCTTTGCTGTAATGTAATTTTGGTGCCAAATATTAGAGCATGTAATGGATAAACCCCACTTTTGCAGCAGTTCAGTAACTTTGAATTAGTCAGAAGTCTGTTTCAACAATTGGCAACATAATTTTTAAATACGATATGAAAACTTCAGGAAATGCATGTCCAGTCGTCATTTTAATTCAAGCATATATATTGTTTTTCTTCTGAAAGTATGGCAGGAGCTAAGGATTTGTATTTTTATTATTCTTCAGGCAGTAAGTACAGATCCTGTTCCAGTGAAACTACACTATGATAAATCACACGATCAAGTCTGGGTACTAAGCTGGGGAGACATGGAAAAGAATTCACCAACTTTGCAGGTGAGGTGATTAGAATGATTATATGCAAGGAAATCTAGACAAGTTTAACCTTTGTGTAATTGCAATGCTTTGTATGTTTTCCTTAAAGTGTTACCATAATGACCCCAGCAGGGGCAGTGAAGTGATTTCAGGTAACTGGAAAACAGCTCAGACAACTGACTGCTAAAAAAGATAGAGATGATTTTCAGCACCCTTGCTCAGAAGTGACAATCTAAATTGATAAAAGGATAAGGAATACAGCTGAAAGCAGCAGCATGTTTTGTAACTGCCAGTCTTTTGAGAGCAATCTATTGCTGTTTATGGTATTTGTATCCCTAATTATAGGATAAACTGGATTTTAGGCATATTCCTATTTCACTAAAATTATATTGATACTCTGGAGCTGACAAGTTCCATCTTTGCTTACTGCTTTTATCGATGTGATACATTAAAAATCTTTACTTTTACCATGTCTCTAAGCAGTGGCAAGCCTAGGGACAGTCACTGAAGAAATGTTTCAAGAAGCTGTTCTTTCATTCCTACTTTTCCCCTACTTTATGATCCTTATTTAAAGTAGTGCCCTGACAACATGGTGATTGTCTTCATGTCATAATTTGAAAAATCCTTTTTATTTAAACATATTTTTCTTTTCTTTAGAAACCCTTATGCATTTTAAAATATGTGTAAGATAAAGAATGAGAGGAATTCAAACATAGGGCTTAAGCAGAAAGATGGGGTAACATTCTAAAACAACTTTTTAGCACCTGCAGACTCTTAATGAGTATGCAAGGCAATTTGCCTAAGAATAGTTATCACTCTTCCCCAGAAAAGGATTGATAATTGAGTCTGTCTTACCTGGTTTAAAATGACTGATCATCTCACTCTTATTTTTCCTTACAGTATAGTTAACCTATTCTTTTCTTTTTCTTTTTTTTTTTTTAATTCACTTTTAAGTGCATGTGTCTGAATATATCATAGTGGTTATTATATGGAATTGTCTTTCATTCACCCATAAACATTTACCTCAGAGAAGCTCCAAGATTGGGAATTAGAGGAAAATTAGTTCATAACAACGTAAGGAGCATGTGAACTCAAATAAACTTCCTCTTCTGAAATATATCTGTGCTATATTGAATGACCTCATGACTGACAAGGAGTGTGCATAGCCATAACTTCCTGTGGATCAGTTGGTAACACCTTATTTTTTCACTCTGTCTGAAGTGCTTAGGAAATTTAGACTCACTGTGGGATCCGGTGTCAAAAAATTCCACCCCAAAAAAAACAATAAAAAACCAACAACAAAAATCCTGAACATAACTAAAGTATAATAGAAGAGATGGAATATAGAGTTAATACTGTATTCATTTATTTGGATAGAGATTAAATTTTGAAAGAGTATTTGTATTGTTTATAATGATGTTACTTATGTAGGTGATAACACAAGCCAGTGGGAGTGTTTCTCATCACACAATCCATACTCAGCCAGTGGGAAAGCAGTTTGACAAAGTGGATGACTTTTTCATTCCATCCACAACCCTCATCATTACCCATATAAGGTAGGTTTTTGCTGAATTATAATTAACTTTCAAATGCACTATGACATTGTCCCCAAAGAGAATATAATTTTGAAACCTTGAAAATACAAGACTATGTTATCTCAAATGTCACATCAATATTACTTTGGAACACTCGTCTTCATAAACAAACTAAATGAGAGTTTTTTGAAAACATGCTAGATGTCAAAATAAACACATTTAGTAGAGTTTTTCTTTATTACCTCAGCAAATATTCAAAAGTTCCACTGCTCTACATATTAAAATTGAGATGTAATATTATTAGGAGCATAAATCTTAATTAGTAAATAATATTTACTAATTTCCACTACTGCTCAGAGCAGTTTCCATACTATATTGCATGTATGTTGTATTGGAGTTATTCTGTTGATTAAAAGACCAGAAAAAAAAACCCACTTTCTGAGTTTTGAAAGGACTTGTGATACAACATAACTCTTCGTGAACTGGATTTTCCAGCACTTTCTGTTCTTTCTATTTGTTTGAGGTCTTTTTGTTTGATTGTTTTTTTGAGGGGGATGAGGGATAGAAAGAGGAGGAGAGATGGGGGGTGGAGATTGGGGTTGGTTTTTTTGGTTTGGTTTGGTTGTTTTTTTTATCGGGCTGTTTTTAAAACAGACCATGACTGAACATGTAACATGATCTCTCTTTAGATGCGTGAATAAAATTGGTCTTATTTCATGGGTGCTGAGTATATGATGTTAAAATGGTTCATATTGTAATCCATGTCAGGAAACACTGTAAATTCTTGAGAATTTAAGTATTTTTCTCAGTGAATGTAGAAATATCTTGTCTATCACAGCCAGAACAAAGAAGGTAAAGAAGGCAATACTTAATACAGGCAGAAGAAAACTTTTCAAGTTCTCCCCAAGGGCTCTTAAATGAAAATCTATTTTTCTTCCTCAAAATGCATTAGTAAGAATGTGAAATATAATTTTCTTTTCATATTTTTTCCTGTAACATTTCTACCTGTTGGCACTGAAAAATTCTGCAGTTTAGTTTTTTTTGCATCTGAATATGGTATTAATATGTATTAGCACTTTATATGTTTAGGACTGTTAGATTTTTTGCAAGCTGAAACAGACCCATTTTAGCTCAAAACACCTCTGCAAATAATTAACTCAGTTGTTTATTCTGCTCTTCCAACTTCAAGTTTCTATAGAAATGCTTTTATTAGGATGATCTTAACTGTCCTACAATTATGAGGCATCATTCACTTTTAGATGAAATCTCAACTTGCATATGTAAATATGCGCCTCCATTAAAAAAGATACAATTTCTGATTGTCGTAAGTGGTAGTGTGTTAAATGTGAAAACATGTAATTTATGATTAATTTACAGTCAGTTCTAGGATTTACCTTCTACATGACTGGGATGAATCTTGTCTTCTCTATCAAAAACATTTGGCTTCTCCTAAAGAGACTGTTGATAGAAGATTTTTTTTTTTTTTTTTATGAATAGATATTCTACAAAACTCTTAAGTAAATTAGCAATCAGCCATATGCAATTTAAAAATGAATCTTTAAATTAATATGGCTAAATAGTAAATTGACTCTATGTACTATTACTGCCGCATTTCTTGAGTAGATAAAATGCATGTTATGTTCCTGAAGTTATCTGCCATCCTCACACTCAGCTGTAGAAGAGCATTAAATAATTCTGCTATATTTGGAACAGGTATTCCTTGAGAGAAAAAAAAGTGACTGTTCCATAAGCTATCAAGTACTAGAGGTCTTACCCCAATATAACTGACATTTAGACATCTTTTCATGTAAATACAGGAGGAAGAAAGAAATTAAAAAAAACATGGATAAGGATAAACATCATACAATAAGGGGCAACAGGGCTGGGAAAAGAAAAATAAGCTCAGTTCAAAGCAAGTGAAGAATTAATCTAATTAAAGTGATTTTAAGTTGATATTTTGCCTAAATATTCACAATTGCCTTCAACTGATGAGTCATTTCACCTGTGCTATATTGAGCTTAGGAGAAAAAAGAATTGAAGAATAAAAGAGAACACACTGAAATAAAAAAGGAATATGAAATTCAACTAAACAGTGAAAGAAAAAAATTAAATAAGTGGCTGCAGATTTGTAATAAGCATGAACATGTAGTATGATCATCTTGTAATTTTTGTCTTTTTCTTGGTTTTGCTGGGTTGTTTTTTTTTTTTTTTTTTTTTCTTTTTAAATTCACATGCCAGATAATGGCCAATGGAGAATTTTTAGTCTGACAAAAAGCCTGCAGTAGTTTGTCCAATGCTTAAACCATAGTTTTGGCGGATTTAGCTAACAAAATAAATTCACCAGTGGTTAACTGGTTTTGCCTGCACATGAGCTTATTTGAAATGCAGTATTTCAATTTTCTAGAATGCTAATTCTGCATGCCTTTTCTAGAAGGCAATAAAAAAACAAACTATCCCCACAACAAAAAACTCCAAACACACTATGTAGATGAATGCTGCATTTTTATTTTTTGTTTTCTTTCAAGAGATATTTGTTACGTCAGTCATTAAAGAATTTGTCTTAGATAAAATCTCTGGCCTTCAAGTACTTTGATTTTTTTGTTTAAATAAAAATGAATTATGTGAGCAGTGTGTCAGGGCAGGTTTTAAATTAACTGTGTTCATCAAATTTGTAGCAACATAGAAAGAATCTGTCTATTAAATTTAAGTTGTCACCAGCCAACAATAAAAATGCTCAATAACAGCATGTGTTTGTTAAAGATGTCACGCAACAAACATAAAGCTTGAGCTTATTGTTCTTTGATGTATATACCAACCAGGGGAGCATTTTATGAATGTGAATCATGAAAGACAGCTAAAAGGGAAACAACCCCACTGACTGAGTTAGCTGGTATATATAACTGCTCAAAGGTCCTATTTACTGTTTGTTAGATGTCAGTTCCCTTTGACCATGCAACACCAGCCCTTTCAGAAAAATAAAACTTTTTTGTAACTAGGTGTATTTGTCACCTGTAAGTAAAATTTTTAATGATGGAGCAGAAGACAAAGTGTTCATGGCTTACAAAATTAGTATCCAGAACCAAATTTATGTTTGAATAAAGGCATTTCTAAGCAAAAAAAGAAATACCACTTGAAAGTATGAATTAACTTTCGTAACACTGTTAACAAAAAATAGCTACTACTGTCTACAGTGTATCACCTTCTCCTGTGTGTTTTGTCCAGTTACTCTTTAATCACTGTTGAGAATGAGACAGAAGTAAAGGTAAGTAGGCTTGGTGACATGTAGGAACAGAAATAATGGTGAATAATTTAAAGCAATGGCAGGTAATTATTTTTTTTTTTCTTTTTAATAATATCTAAAGTGTTACTTGGTGATAATATATGTGTTTAAAACTTGTTGCAGTTTAGTTTTGTGTAAGAAGTGATGGCACTATACTTTTGCTTTATTTTAGTTATTTTTATATATGCCAATGGAAATGGGCTGCCCATTCTTAAAAAAGGGAAACTCCATGCATTTTTAATGCTCTTTTGGGCAGCAGATAATTTAGCACGCACTTTTACCAGATCAGACATTTGAAAAGGTACTAAAAACTTTTGTCTGAGTTAAAGAATAGTTGATCCCAAGAAAAAAAAAAAAAAAAATTGTTTTCCCGGACTTTTCCTAGCACAGGCTAAGGCAGTAATTGGTTGTACTTACAGTGCAGCTGGAATCAGGGGAAATAACTTTTTGGATTGATAACCAGCAAGCACAACATTAATGCTCTGAACAACTATGATGAATCACCAAAAGTAGACAGAGATCTATTAATCTGTAATAAATGGTAGATGTTATAAATTGTGACCACAGCGGACTGAAATCCAATTAAAATTTATTAATTATAGCAAGCAGAATATGAGCAAAAACAGTGCTGGACGGCAGGGGAGTCTGCGCTCCACCAACTGCCGTACTGAGCAGTTCAAACAGTCCCCTTTTATTAC
>JAOEHY010000396.1:0-15620 GCA_025447955.1 Psilopsiagon aurifrons | reverse complement strand
CAAAGGCAGAGTCTCCTCTACACATCATGCAACTGATGCTACATGGAGTAAGTGGGCTGCACTAATTACACAATGAGCTCGAACAGGAAATCCCAGTCGTCCAGGAATTCTAGAAGTCATCATGGACTGGCCAGAGGGTAAAGATTTTGGAAAGTCTCCAGAAGAGGAGGAGGTGATGTGTGCTGAAGAGGCCCCACTGTATAATGAACTGTCAGAAAGTGAAAAGCAGTATGCCTTGTTTACTGATGGGTCCTGTCGTATTGTGGGAAAGCATCAGAGACGGAAGGCAGCCGTATGGAGTCCTCGACAGCAAGTTGCAGAAACTGCTGAAGGTGAATCGAGTCAGTTTACTGAGGTGAAAGCCATCACACTGGCCTTGGACATTGCTGAGAAAAGTGGCCAGTACTTTATCTCTATACTTATCAAGTTTTGGCAAGAGATGCAAGCACGATTTTTTGAGAATAATATGATAGAAAAGCACCTGGAAATTACTTAATTGGTACATATGTGGACGCTTTTCCATATTATGGTTAGCTTTAGCAGCAATTTCAGCTGACACCAGACCTGCTCCATTGCCTTTTCCATTGCAGTTTGACTATGAGGACAAGCATCAGTTTCACAAATGGATGAACCTGGTGTCACCGTGCTGTGGCCAAGACACATCAGCTCCTTTGCCAGTTGGAGTTCATGGCCCTCTCCCTCTCCTCCTCATACCACCTTCATCTTAAAGTGACCACATATCAACTTTCCTTCCCTTTTCACACACATCTCCCCACCTGAGATAAATGGCTGTAAGTTACTTGGCTTTCCTGCCAGGAAATGAAGAATCCCATAAGGGTTTGCATTCCCTTCCCTCTCCTCTGGAAGTGACTCGGACAAGGGAATGGATCAGTCTGCATAAGAGCATGTGTTCAGAGGCTTCCCAGCAGAACCCTCATCATCTGTGAGATGCTCAGAGTGGGTCTCTGGCACCAGAAGCATGGGCAGGACTGCGAGGAGACAAAAGAGGGGTTAGGGGGGTTACAGGCATGGGCTACAGGATAAAGGAGCAGGAAATACTCCCTTACTGATATTGGCAAGTCAACCTGCACAGTGCCAGGCTGGGGACTGCAGCCTGCACTTCTGTGCCTTGCTGTCCTGCAGATCTGCCATGAGTAGGTTTTCCAAGATAGGGTGGTGTGGACTGGAAACGAAGACACTGAAATTTTGGGTACCTTTTGGAGCTGTGTTTTCTTATCCCTGGGGACAGAAAATACAGGTAATGGGCTCAGCTTTTTTTGACACAGTAGCTGGGAGGTGATCCCCTTCCCATCTCCATCTGTCTCTTCCCATCTCATCCCCTTCCTTTCACAGGGCTCCCCTAGACCTAACAATTATCTCTGAATGACTTGGGCTCAGCAGTTATATGGGAAGATGTATTCATGTGAAGAAGTCATACATGTGGTTCTTCAACAAAACCAAATTATAAATATATTGTGAATGTAAATAGAGAGTTGCAAATGTTTATCACATAAAGTGATGATAGGGGAAACTGAGTCTAGAACACTTCAAATAATCACCATTTCCTTAGGATAGATGCATTTGTCATGATTGTGAAATGTGAGCTATAAATGTAAGTTATGCAAGCGTTCAGTTTTACTTGCAGTGGTCTAATTCTGTAAGGGAAGGACTTAGAATGTGTCTGGTATCTCTATAAATATTTATAAAAACTGTAGGACAGAATACTTCTTAGTACACTGACAGAAATACCGAACAGACTGCCATACTAATAGCTTGTGCCTACATCTGTGAATAGATTTAAGGTCAGAAAGCATTAGGGCCTAAAAAAGGATCAGAAAATCATCAGGAAGGATGTCAACTGTTGTGGTTAAACCCCAGACAGCAACTGAGTCACACATATCCACTTGCTCACCCCCCATTCCCATGGATTGGTAGAGGGAATCAGAAGAGTAAAAGCAAGAAAATTTGTGGGTTCAGACAAAAACACTTTAATAGATAAAGTGGAAGCTGCACATGCAGCATCTTGGCCTCCATGCTACCGAGTCTGTCTGTGATCTAAGGAGGGATGAGATATGTATGTTCCGTGTTCTGCTCTCTTACCATATTAACCCAGAGTTGAATTTAATCCTTCCTCAGATTCATAATGAGAATGTCAGAATGAAGGGCTGTTCAGTGAGTTTCTATTGCTGCAGCTATAGAAGTGGGGTGGAGAAATGAACACCTGCGAATTCCTGCCAGCTTTTGCATCTGAAGCATTGTATGTGGGAGAGCAGCCTTTTTGTGATTCCTGGGAGACCTTGGTTTGCAAGATAAATGCCTGAAATTGAGGCAATTTCTGTAAGTATGCCACAGTTTGCTGGTAAACACTGGAGAGAATTAAAGGCTTTGATTCAATTTTTATCTACATTTTCTAACCTCTAAAAATTTAAAGAACTTTAACTTTTGGACCTGAAACACATAGGTCACCTAGACCTATGTATGGACCTGGATTCTAGCAGTTTGTTGAAATGTTTACTGAATCTCCTTTGTATCAGGGATTTAAATATAATTTAATTGTTCTTTTCATTGGAGAATAACACACAGAAGTTTCTGAAACAACTGCACCAGCCACCTCACTAATTTCTAAATGGCTATCCAGGTTAGAGTATCTTGAAGACAGCTGTTGTAAAGCAGCAACATCTCAGTGTTGTACATACTTGTTGCTAGTTGATAAGAGTTTACCACAGCTACTGGTGGTATGCAGGTAACAAATATCACATAGCACAGCTCTTGATATTTGGAATTTCCTTTTGAAGTGTGAGTCTTAACATGGCCCTTGACAGAACCTCTGGAAAGGAAGGCTAGCATAATTCATGGTTTGGAAAGTGATAATCATTATAATTGAATCAGAAAGACACAAGTAACTGAACTGATTGTTCCTTCAGATTTAGGAATGTACTAGTAAGCATTTTGTGTGTGAAGAACTTTATTGATATATCCATAAAGAGTTAAAAAAAAGGAAATTGGATTAATCCAGTCATACTTCTTATTGTGGTTGAAAATGTTTCTATAAAAGCATGCAAATTAAAGCCACAGTGGACTGACTTAATATTGTATAAAAATTTGTTGGAGTCTATTAATCTAATCTAAAATTGCCCTTCAAGTTCCTGATCTTGTCTGATTAAAGGCAATAGAAGCATTGGTATGTATTTTATTTAGCACTGAATGTAGTCATTTAACCTGGAGTGGGATTTGATTAGGCTGTACTGTAAAGTAGCTAATGATAATTAAATATTGCATTTTATTTTCTTTCTGATCTTTGTCTCTTTTAAGATACTTTATTTAAATCACACTGTTTAAAATTAAGTGGTATATTATATGTCTGACAGTGGTCAGGAGCAATAGAGCAACCAGGAATTCCTCTGTTAGACAATAAAGCAAAAAGGTAACATTGAAAGGCAAGTTGTATCTAGCAATTTTAATGCAATTGTCTGGGCATTGAAACAGTACTAATATAAATTAATTTCTGCTAGTTAAGAGAGAAACAAACACAAACTTTATTTTTTGATGAATACAGCAATATTTTAATATGTCACTGTACTTTTAATAAGGCAGATCTTAGTGCTGTCGGGTATCATTTAAATTAACCTGTTCAGACTAAGGTTAATGAGAGCATTTATCAATGTGATCGAAGAGCAGACTGGTTCAGAACGGCTTTCTAGTGTACTACAGTAACTCTGATAAACCCTTTCTTTACAGTTAACTCAGCAAGTGGAAATCTTTGAAGGGAAAATGAGTATGCTTGGTGTGCTGAGTATTTATGCATACTGAATATGCTTTCACTTTTCAAAATTAGAAGGAAGAATGTATGTATGTAAGTATGATGATGTATTTTTTCTGGGCTTATTATATTCATATACTTTGAATCTGGTTTCACCGTTTGTAATTTAAGGTGGCACTTGGGCTACTTTTTTGTTTAATTTACACTTCTTTATCTTGTCTGTATTTTTTTTGCCCTCTGTTCACATTATTCATCTGTGCTCTGAACAGTCTATGCCTTCTCCATTCCTACAGACTATATGGAGTTATATTTGAACTCATGTTTAGATACATGCATAAGATAAAGTCCTCTTTATACCCTTGAGAAGAGAAAGTACTGCCATCAGGAATGATCAGCTTTTAATTGTCATTGGTAAGTTACTATTTATATGGCTTTGACAGACCTTGTTTATTTTTCCTTCTTTCCTTCCTTCCTTCCTTCTTTCCTTCCTGCCTGCCTGCCTGCTTCTCTCCTTCCCTCTCCCCTCCCTTTCCCTCCCTTTCCCTTCCTTATCCTTGGTATTTCCTTTTGAATATATCAATTTTGATTTCTTGGATAAAATAGCTAAACTCGGGGTTATTGAAAATACAGAAAAAAGCACAGAGGAAAACTAGGGCTTACTAGCAGCGTCCACTTAACCTTTTCTTATTCCTCCAGTTTATTTGAATTGTGCTTTGGTTTAAGGGTGTGGTTTAAAGGACATTCTGTTAACCAGAATAATGAATGCAGAGGGTAAGCAGATCATGCACAGAAATTCTTTAAGACTGTCCAAGACTTTATCCCTTGGTGTTGATAATGGATCAATATCTGGCCAGATTTTGTGTTGTTCTGGGGGGAACATGGTGATGAAAAAAAACCCCTGATTCCTTCTATAGGTAATTATCTGCTTAAAAGACTCCTTGTGTCCTTCTAAACCCCATTGCTTTTTGAGTGTCACGCACAATCCAACTTATCCTTTTGTCTAATCAATAGGTATTAGATGTTCATCCAAATCTATTAGCTGTGTCAGCTTTTAGGTCTCTATTCTTGTCTGTGATGTGCCACTGTTTTACCACTTCTGGGGGGCTTTTCTGAAAGCTGTGGAGTTGCTACATTCCTTTTAATTTGCTGCAACTGCAGAAAAAAAGTATCACTATGCTCCTTAGTGAAAGAAAAAAATATACTGTAAAGTGCTAGAGCCTTCCATCATGTTCAGCTTTACCGTTCAGCTTTACCATTCAGTCTCCACACACTGAAGGAGAGTGTCAAGACCATGAGCTAGATTCCTCTCTAAACAACCCCTGTTTTCCTCTTCACTTAAGTCCCCAGCACTAAAGAGGAGGGAGCAAAAAGAATAAAGACTAATTCAGGGTTCACTGCTGCATGCTATAGTGCAGCAACTTTCACAGAGAAGTGTTAAAGTGGTCACTCTCTTAGTAAATGATTGATTTAGTAAAATTTACAGGCAGAGCCCTGCAAAGAACCCTCAAATTAGTTATTCTTTTCTGCTGCCTTCTATGATACCCAGCTTCCCCGAGGGAATGTTTCTGAGGTCATTTCTGTCAAATTGTTTGTGAAAGGTGAAAAAACAGAAGTGCAAGTTAAGGTAGACTGGAGATGGGAAACTTAAGTGATGGTTGTCAGTCCAAAGCATTTGGGCGAGTGCTTCTGTGTGTGTATACTGTTGGGTTTTCCCGTATGTCCCCTCATGAAAGTTATGTTCTTATTAAAATACTTGTTTCTTTCTTAGTCAGAGAAAAAGATGATGGAAGTAAAGTCATTGTAGAGGACGTTCTCAGAAACAAGGAAGAAACAGAGGAGAAATGCCAGGAAAGAAGAATGTGTTTTACTGAATTTATTCAGTTCCATTTTAAAATGTCACTAGCATTTGGCATTTAGCCATTTGTTAGAGAAAACAGATTCCCAGTTTCAGAGTCCTAATGATGTACTAGAGATTAGAAGGAAAAATCGTAATTAATTTTGTGTAAAGTCTAAAGGCAAAATGCACTTGAGTTAAAAAAAAAAAATAAAAAAAATAAATTGTTCTATTTCAAGTGCTGTCATTCTTCAGTGATGGTGGGGACATACAGGAAGAGGAGCTAATGAGCTGCTGTTTTCTAATCAAAGTAGAAAAATCTAGTGGCAAAATGACAGGCTTTCCATTTCAATGTCATTTCCAAAATGACAAAAATAACCCATTGCTTACTCAATGAAGAAAGAATCAGAAAGTTTATTGCTAATGAGTATTTTTGTTGTCGTTTTTCCTAATAGGTCAAATGTATGTGTTTAGTTTGGTGCCTTTTATATAAAAATGACACAACTACCATATTTCTTAGAGTCTATTGATCCATCAAAGAAGGCAGCTTTTGATAGATGCTGTCTTTTCTTACAAGCTTTTTGAGTTGGCAAGCTCTTCCAGTGCCACATATATGTATATATATGTGTGTCTGCAAATCTGTCTTGATTAATATTACATACATAGCATAATTAAGAGTAAGAAGTCCTTTGCAGCAGTGCAAGATGGCACTTTCCTGAAGAAATTAGAAAGAAAATGCTGACAAATACTGATTTGATCCCATATGGAAAAATGGTCAGCCAGGATGATCCAACTACCAAAAGTCTTTGAAAAAAATTGAGTGGGGAAAAACAAAAATGAAGAAGAATGATATAATAACAGAAAAATACTAAAAGGAAAGGCATATTCACCTAGGAAGACATTGTTACAGAGAAGGAAATATAAAAAAAAAAAAATAAATATGTGTAATAGTTTTGAAAAATGCAAAGTAACCTTGACTCCTTAGATCTACTTCAGGTTTAAGCCTTTTTCCAATAAACCCTCTGATTTATAATTATTTGTCATCTGCTTCTTTATTTCATACAGTAGTAGTCAGGTAAGCAAGAGTGAGGAGTAAACCAAAGAGGAAATCTTGGGAAGAAGAATCTCTGAAGGCTATTTAAATATATAATCAGATGGAATTCCTTTCACTTACTAATAATTTATAAAGAAAACAATAACTTTGTGATCTCTTTTTCCTGGGATTTGCACCCAAACTTGGCCACAAGAATAATGTCCACTATAAATCATGATGTGGTTGCATTCTTAAGAAATGGCCTTGAAGATTTGACATCAAATTTGTAAATAATTCAAATAAGAATAGCTACGGCAGCCTTTAAAATTGAAGTAGTCTTAGAAAATGGTGTCAGGAATGTTTTTCTTCACCTCTATAAAAATATCACATTCTCTGTCTTCCAGGAGTCTGATTTCTCGAAACACCCTCTCCACTTCACCTCTTCCTAACCTATAACTAATCAGGATAACCTTTATCAAATGACATGTACACGTATTACCCATTCTTTAAGTTTTTGACTGAGCTTTGATGAAAAGTTATTGTCAGTGGTTTATGGTGTTGGCTTTTCTCATTCAAATACTTCTCATAATATTTTTTTTTCTTCTTTCTGCGAGACAAATTTGCTACTCAAATGTCTCTACTTCAGCTGCCCCTGCTAACTGCTCTTTCTTTTTTTCTAGCTTCTTCCTTTATAGTGCCCTTTTCTTTCTTTTGTTTTTTTTTTTTTTTTTCACCTGTCCCAACACTGCTGGTTTCACCACCACCCCCTCTCAAGGCTCTGTGCTTCTTTTTATACAGACTGCACATCAGTAAAACAGTAGCTAGTTCCCCCTTGTGCAAGAGACTTTGAAAGGACAGCTGGTGAGTACATGAGTACACATGTACCTTCAATAACAGTTCAGTTCCTTGCTGAATTTTTAAACCAGTGCTCGATATCCTCCAGATTAATCAGAGAAAATGCTGATTTGTGAGATATTGCAATTCTCAAGTTATATGAGAGTAAGCAGCCATGTAGGAGGCTGAAGTAATTACACTCTCAGTAAGGAATACTACAGCATGAATTTCACCCTTAGTTTGATATTCTCACACTAACAACTAATCTATAAGATTTATGTCTCAGATCCATAAGAAATGGTTTTCAAACAGATCTTTCTTTTTTTCTTTTAAAAATTATGAGAAATATTTGTGCAACGTATGTGGAATTAGTGAGAGAACCTGCACCTTGATCTTAGCTCATGCATTGCTCCAGTAGCTGTTAAACTGTAGCTAGGAAGATGGAATGTCTCCTCTAAAGTCTTAGGAATTAGCAATAAACTAGTTTAGAAGGAGAATAAGATTTCATAACTTACAAGATCTTTCAGACTTCTGTTCATCACCCTCCTTCATGCTCAGACTTCAGCAGCTGAAGGACTGAAGGTGACATATCTAAGTTTGTGATACACTGCCATACATTTCAAGCTTGCTTTTTTAAATTTTATTTCCAATTTTGTTTTCTGAAATGAACCCTCAGTTTGCTGCCTGATTGTTCCTGTGATTTGCTCTGCTAAACTTCACTTGGATATTTTAGTTTTACTGTTGTGTTGTAACTTTTTTCCAACATACAGCTGCCTTAGCAGGCAGTCAATTTTTAGTCTTGGGAAAAGTAAGTGTATCTGAATGATTTGTGGAATTGCAATTTAAAGCTTTAAAGACAAAAGGCCACACAGTGGGAGGAAAATAACTGTCTGCACTGCATTCATGTTTAACAAGAATTTAGTGTTTTATTCATTGGGTAAAATAATTCAGACTGCATATTTTGGAATCCTTCATCTTTGTTTCAAAGGTAGATTTACCTTTTGCTTATTTACAGATGTCTACATGAAAGTATTGAGCAGAAGAGCAAATATGCATAGGATGAAGATTATATAATAGGTATGGTTCATTGTTTTACCCACAAGGAAATGGCATTTTATTCCTCTATTTGCCTAGAAAATCTTATTAGAGAGATCATAGGTGCCTCTCAAATATGTTCTCATGCGTGTATAATTTATATGAAAGTAATATTAAAATGAAAAAAGTAAAAAGGATTGAATCAGGTAGTGTTCATGCGCTTGGGCAACAAGAACCCCGTGCAGTGCTACAGGCTTGGGGAACAGTGACTGGAAGGCTAACTGGTGGAAAAGGACCTGGGGATGTTGGTCATTGGCTGGCTGAATATGAGCTGGTAGTGTGTGTGGGTGGCCAAGAGGCCAATTGCATTCTGGTTTGTATCAGAAACAGTGCGGCCAGCAGAACCAGGGCAGTGAGCGTCCCCCTGGACTTAGCACTGGTGAGGCTGCATCTTGAATACTCTGTTCAGTTTTGGGCCTCTCACTCAAAGACAGACATTAAGGCTCTGCGGCGTGTCCATAGAAAGGCAGCAAAGCTGATGAAGGGCCTTCTTCAACCTAAATTGTTCTATGATTACCTGTCCTTCCATTTGCAACCCAAATGTCAGGGTTGGAGAATCCACTCTGAAAGATACTGAAGGACACTAGCTTCTCAATGATCAGTGGGTTTCAGGTACTTGGTGATGATCCTGGACAGTTCATAATTCAAAAGTGTAGATAAAGCCATTGGACAGGTTATAGAACATGTAATACTAAGCTATAACTTTTTTGTTTATTTATCAAAAACCCAGTGAGTTACCTACTCAGCCCTCAAACTGGTATTCAGAAGAGACACACAGAGAGGGGTTATTATGGTCAATCTGACAGCAGTGCAATACATGCTGCATGGCACAAGATTTATGTGCCCTGTGTATTGATCTTATTCATACAGAATCCACACTGACGTATAAGAAGTAAGAGAAATCAGTTAGTTGTAACAGTAAAATAATGTTTCTGTGTAAAGTTCCACTTTTAATTTTTATCGGTCTTGTACATCCTGTGGCAGCCAGATGCAATGAGCTGTGAAAACTGGAATAAAATAAGAAAGTCTACTAGATTCTGCCAGCTAATGTCGTAAAGAACGACACCTATAGAGAGAAAAAGCCAATAGCATAAATTTTTACACAGTGATATAAAGACACAATTAATTTTTTCTTCCCTAATTTTGCCTTTTCCCATAGAAAAACTTTGTGATGTGTCAGAAAATGAAGGCTTTAATTAAAATTGATAATAGTGAGCCAGCTGTTGCTACTGGCCTTTTTACAGCAACAGAATTTTCAGAAGCAGCAGTACAGAAATCCAGCCTAGGACACTGTAAACTCATAGTAAATTAGAATGGCAGAATACTGTAATGGTAATTTCAGAATGCCAATATTAATTAGGAAAACTTAGTTAAAATATATTTCCCTATCAGTCAGCTCCTTGCTGCCATTGTGCATTTTCAGATTTTTATCCACTGAGAAAAATTGTTGAACAGTTTTATTTAAAAGTTGAGTTGGAAAAAAGATCAAGATATTGTCGTCATGCCCACCAAAATATGTACTCAGCTATTTTATGACAGTAACACTTAATGCATATTAGCTTGACTCTAGCCATGTAGATCCATGAGAAGCCAGTATGCCTAGTTCTTTTTGTTTAGTTGCTTGATTCTTACTGTGGAGTGAACAGATGCCACACTGAATCCCTGTGTGTGTTAAGAGCAAGCCCTCAAAATTAATTTCAGGCTCTGAGAGTAAATGCTGGAGTGTTTCCCTTCTAGCTTTTGTGAACAAAAGGGAGGAAACTGCCCTTACTCCTAAAGTATTTGGGCTGAGAAGCTGAACTTTCAACAGCTTTGATATGAAGGCTTGAATAAACCTTATCAAAAGTGAACAAATATTGCCTGAATAAGTACGCAGAGTTGTATAATTATGTGAGAAGGTCACATAATTGCAGACAGTAGCTGTAAAGTTGGGACTGCATTGAATCAGTTATTCATCAGTGTGCTTGACACACAAATGGCTGAAAGGAAATACTGGACCAGAACTGGAGAAGATTTTTTTGTCAAAAAATGGGAGATTTAAATCCAGCTCTGTCTTGAAATACAAGACAAATTTGCCGGATCCACAGCATGTAGTTGTTACATTTTTCATTGAAATGTTGGGTCTCTAAAACAAATAGAGATATCTCTGTATCTGTTTCTCTAAAACAAATAGCTCTAAATTACGATGCCTTGAAACTTTTTCTGGTACTCAGCTTTGTCCACGTACCAAATACTGTATTGGCCTTTACTCTTAACTCTGTGCCTGTTTACTGGGAAATAAAGTGTAGCAATGCTAAACTTTTGTAAACATTTCAAACTAATTACAGAAGTGTAAGTACTAGTCTTATTCTTGGTTACTTAGTAAGTTAGAGCATAAGAAAAATACGTGCATATATTGCCATATGATGTAGTTCCTGAATGATATAATACTGCCCTGAATATTAACTCCCTGTTATGTTGCTTGATATTAGGATGTTACCTTTATGCATTTATTTTCTTTCCTATATGTTAAAAATTCTTCTACTTTGTTTTTTAATAAGGGTGATTTGTCATCTAGTTGCAACAAAGTGGAAGAAAATATGTCAAATAAAGAAAAACAGTTTACGATTTATAGGGTTTGTCCTCAAAAAAATCAGTCACGATGGTCAGTACAGCAATTAGTGCTAACTAAAGAGAGCCTTTAGGGTTTCAAATAAACAATATTTTAGGAGACTAACAATTGCATTTTATTTCTATTTCCTTTAACAGAAATTTGTTTATTTTTCAACCTGTTAATAATAGTTTCATATTTTTACTGAAAAGGAAAAGTTCAAATGTGTGTGCTTAATTTAAAGGCACGTTTAATTATGTTTTATGCTACAGAAGTACATACATATCTCCAGAGTGTAAGGCTTTTGACTGTTTTTCTAGTACTTTTGCTGTATTCAGAAGTGTTTGTTGTTATTGTTGGGAGTATTTTTACCTTTTTTTTTTTCCCGTTGAATTTATTTTGCATAATATTCCCACAAAGGCACTTAGAGATGCAGCCAAGATGCTCCTATTTGATTATCCAAATATATTGATCCCTGTCTGCCTCCTATGTTAAGAATGTTTTCCAGTCCTGTAACCATCTGTGGCTTTCTTCTGAGCCAGCTCTGACTTAACAGCATCCTTCGTAGTCAGAGGTGTTAGAACTGCACTGATTTCTGGAACGGCTTTAGCACCGTCAGAGCTACTTTCATTTTTCTGCTCCAAACTCAGCCTCTCCTACTTGTATATCCAACAGAACTATTGGCCTTGGTTCACAATAGTCTGACTTCTTCACTTTCATTAGAACACTCAAATATTTGCACATTTCTGCTTTACTAAGCTATTGTATTTCTTTCTGTCAGTCATAATTATTTATTATTCCCTTCACATATAATTTCTCTGTTTCTGTGGATCCTTTTACTTCAGTGCTAAAATTCTGATAGAGGGAGAGCAGGAATCTCTTTCTGTGCTAAAAACACTTCTACTTAGCAACAAGTCATCATATGTGGAAAGTCAGGCAGTCAGGTTTTAATGCAAATATTAGATGCTATGTTGACTTTGTGTCTTTCTAGAAACTCCATCAAAAGTTTGTGTGCACAAGTCACATAAACGTGACTGTCTTTATTAACATTGCTTCTCTTTGTGTGTAGAAAACAGATTGTTTTGGTAGGATTTATTTAAATCTGCTCACATAGACAGATGTGATTAATTATATTCCTACTTTTAATTCTTTATTATTTGGGTTTTGTAGCATGCTCTTTTTTTTTTCTTTTTTTTCTTTTTTTTTTTTTTTTTTGAGACTAATAACCCTGAAATTGTATACCTCATCCTGTTTATCTTTTTATGTGCACATTATCAACACATTACTTTCTATCAGTTGCCTAGTTCTTCCTCAGCATTACAAGACCTAATGGAAAAAAACATTAGTGGTTGAAAGTGGTTCTTGAAGAACTCTCAGGTGCAAGTTTTCAAGATTTACAAGCTTAAAAGCATTTAACTGTTTAATTGATGCATTCTGTAGAAAGAAAAGTTCATCATCACTTAAAACTCTTTTCTTTGAATACAAAACAGTTATCAATTAGTGATTGTTAGTTTCCAGTTATCTGCTAGTATTTGCTTACTTGTTAAAAGCTTTTCAGTTTTAGTGATTTGCTGTTACCCTATGGGATCACAAATAGGTTTTGACTCTTCATAGCTGTCATTTTTTATTCAGATAAAGGATAGATCTTCCAGATTCAGATAGGGAAACGTGGACCATCTGCTACCAGGGCTGTTCTTTCACCTATGACCATCACAGAAGAAAGTACCTGAGTTACTCTAGAAGAAAATAAAAATAGTTTTAAAAACATAGAAATTTTCTAATTTCCCAAGCTTCTTTTCCTGCAGGGAAGTTCGCCTGGTAGCTAACTTATACTGCAATTTTGATGCTAAAAATGAGCAATTATGCACTCCAGTTCTTGAAATCTGTACAGTGAGTAGGGATGTGTGAGTCATTTTCTCATTTCAATGCATATTTTCATAGTAGAGGTGATTGCCTTTAATTCTGTATAGCAAATTCAAGACAAACCCACCATCATGCACTGACCCTCAGTCATTACGAAGGCAGTGTTACTGCATGCTTTTCTTCATGACATTTCATGTCATGTCTTTCAAACTGATTTTCAGGAGTCAGGAAGTCTACTGTTTCTGATGACAAATACACTCATGAAGCCAATCACCACATACTTTTATTTTCCAGCTTTTACAAAATGAGCTGAGGCTGGTGTCAGCCAGCTGGAGGACAGAAGTGGTGTACAGAGATCTGGCTTGACACGGTGGCAAGGAAACATCATTCAACATCAAGTACTATTTTTAGCATTTGAATAAATTACCAATATGTGATGACTGCAAAAAGATCAAATAAAATCCCTGAAAAAAATTGGCATTTGAGGAATAACAGTATCAGAAGTTTTATTTGAAGTTCATGATTTATCAGCTTCTACGGTGAGTTAAATCCACACCTTGGTTAAAGGCACATTGAGACTACTTGCTGAGCTAAATATGTTTCTTGTGTCTTAATAATGCAATTCATATATATACATAGGAAGTTTTTACTAGATGCATATATATATTGATAGAAAATATTTCTGCACTTATGAAAATATTCTCAGAATGCTAACATATGTGAATGTAACAGGAGCAATGTAATGGAAACATCTACAATATGTCTCTGATTAACTTGCTTATCAGGCTAGATTTGTTAGATAAAAAGTTTATAACAGGTTTTGAAACCTGTTTCCTTTATTTGTAGACAGTCAAAGAGGTCATTTCCAATAAGTAGTCAGTTCAGTTTCAGTTCTTTTGGTATATCATGAGGTTGTTTTTCTTTTGCAATTTATACTTCTGTCTTCAAGCAATGGAACAAAATGATTGGCTTAATTTAATATAATGAAGTTTGAATTCCTTTGGGCTAGATTTGTAAATTTATTTTAACATTTAAAGATATCTAATGTCATTCCTACTTTTAGGTGCTTGAGATACCTTTACAATGCTGGTCTAAAAGCTTAGAGCCATTTCAGAACATAATACTTTGATTCTCAAAGACTAAAATGCTCTAAAATTTATACTGTTTCCCAACAAACATATCTGCCAGCAAGTCACAGTGAGATCTGGAAGGATTGCAGTACAGATGGCTCCACTAACTGCTAAGAGGGGCAAGAATATGAGAATTTTTTTAATGTTTTCTCAGTAATACAACCCCCATTGACATCTGAATTAGCTTTCCACATGTAGCCAAAGCAAGAAGCAATCTGGGTGGAGAACTCAGTGGAGGAAGTGCTCTATAGACAGATGCTAAAAGCCTCACACTCGCAGGCAATTGTTCTCATGGGGGACTTCAACCACCCTGATATCTTTTGAAAGGATGGCATGGCTCAACACAAGCAATCCAGAAAGTTCCTCTGTTGTGTGGAAGACAACTTCCTTCTGCAAGTAATAGTGGAGCCGACAAGGAGAGGTGCCGTGCTTGACCTTGTGCTCACCAACAGGGAGGGGCTGGGTGGAAATGTGACACTCCAGGGCAGCCTTGATTGCAGCAACCGGGAGATGGTTGAATTCGAGATCCTCAGGACAGTGAGAAGAGCGAGCAGCAAGCGCACTGCCCTGGACTTCAAGAGAGCAAACTTTGTCCTCTTCAGGAACCTGCTCAGTAAGGTTCCATGGGATGTAGCCCTAGGGGACAGGGGGGCCAAAGACTCTTGGTTGATATTCAAGGATCACCTGCTGCAAGCTCAGGAGCGATGCATCCCAGCTAGAAGGAAGTGCAGCAGGAGGGCCAGGAGACCTCCTTGGATGGATAAGGAGCTGCTGAGGAAAATTCAAAGGAAAAAAGAGGCTTCCAAATGGTGGAAGCAAGGACAGGCGGCCTGGGAAGAATACAGGGATGTTGTCCAGCTTAGGAAGGCTAAGATCCACTTAGAATTAAACTTGGCTAGGGATGTGAAAGATAATAGGAAAGGATTCTATAGATACATTGCAAATAAAAGACAGACTAGGAACAAAGTGGACCCTCTCCAGAAGTTCTCAGGAGAACTGGCTACCCTGGATTTGGAGAAGGCTGAGGTTCTTAAGGACTTCTTTGCCTCAGACTTTACCGCAAATGCTCTGACCACACTACCAAAGCCTTGGAAGGCAGATGCAGGGACTGTGAAAATGAAGACCCTGGGCCTACTGTAGGAGAGGATCTGGTTGGAGACCATCTTAGGAACCTGAATGTGCACAAGTTCATGGGACCTGATGAAATCCATCCGCAGGTCCTGAAGGAGCTGGCAAACGAAGTTGCTAAGCCACTGTCGATCATATTTGAAAAATCATGGCAGTCAGGTGAAGCTCCCAACAACTGGAAAAAGGGAAATATAACCCCCACCCTCAAGAAGGGAAAAATGGATGAGCTGGGGAACTACAGAGCAGTCAGCCTCACCACTGTGCCTGGCAAAATCCTGGAGTGGATTCTCCTGGAAGGCATGCTGAGGCACATGAAAAACAACAAGGTGCTTGGTGACAGCCAGCATGGCTTC
>JAOEHY010000394.1:0-25007 GCA_025447955.1 Psilopsiagon aurifrons | reverse complement strand
CTGTGAGGGTGGTGAGGCACTGGAATGGGCTGCCCAGGGAAGTTGTGAATGCTCCATCCCTGGCAGTGTTCAAGGCCGGGTTGGACATAGCCTTGGATAGCATTGTTTAGTGTGAGGTGTCCCTGCTCATGGCAGTTGGGTTTGAACTAGATGATCTTAAGGTCCTTTCCAACCCTAACTGTTCTATGATTCTATGCTAAGGTCCATTCTTACATTTCAATCCTTCCTTGGAGTTGCTCACTGCAAATGTGCAAAAATAACTCTCACCAGGAATGAGGAGTTGTAATAGAAAGATGAGGCAAATCACCCAGCAATGGACCTCTTGAACACTAGACAGGAAACATAGGCCTGCAAATCCCTTTTGTCGCTTCAACTCCAGAAATTCTTTCAGCAAGACAGTGCTAATGCAGAATATAATTATAATCAATTGGTGCTGGCAAGAGCTATGCTATACAGATGATGATTTGCAAAGCTAATTAGCAAATCCAACACAAAGCCACAGGGCTTATGCTCAGTGTCACCAACTTTGGGGCCTTTTGCGACCCCTGTCCAACCCAGGTCTCTGCTGCCCTTTCTCTTGTATGTGCCCCAAGCCTCCTATTGATGCAAAAGATGGTCACCTACTTTTGTCTGCTACACAAATGCTTCCAGGCAGACTGCTAGTCTGCTGGGTTTTCTAGATTCAAGCTTATTTTATGGAAACAGTGAATTCCATCACCAAGGGGAAAGGAGAGGACCTGGTGTCTTCTTATTTCATACCATGTCAGGGTGAAAACAAAGTAGCTGTTGAAAACCTCTAAAACTTTTGTCAACTGCCTTTCTTCATACTGGAATGGGCACTACAATCGGCTATTTCAACAAGCACTATTAAAGAGCTAGGGATTATTTTAATTACCTGCTCCTACAGAAAAATCCTAAGACACCAGCAAAAAATCAAAAATAAGTAACATGCCAAATTACCGCTGCCAAAGAGCACTGAAATATCATTTCATATTTTCAAATCAACTCTTAGTTCCAGAGCATGGGAACATTCCTTCTGTTAGGAAATTCATATCTGCCCTGAACCTCAGTGCTGCAAAGCCTCTGGTTTTGTGTGTGATAGTCCTCTATTTAAAAGAAAAATCAGGAAAAAAAGCCTGAAAATTACGAGTTTTTCAAAATGCTGAACTGTAAGTCTTGACATGTCCTGACCATATACTGCTTTAATCAGGATCCCTCAACCTTACGTAGGCACAACTATAAGCTAAACTGCTTGAACCAGCCTAAGTCACGAGAGCAGTTTAAGACAGCTAAGCCACTTAAAACTCATTAAACAACATCAACAGTGTATCAGAGATCCTGTATTACTGACACTTCATCGCTACAGCTTTCTCAAACATGCACAATTCCATCTTCATGAACCTGTTGCAAAGTTTTGTAAGTTGAGTGCAGCTGAAGATCTTGCCTTGATCAATCCTGATGTAGTCCATAATACAAGTCAAATGAGAAGCTGCTGGGGTTATCCATCTTTTACTCGACCAGAAAACATGGAAAACTGTCTTGCTGATTTTGTTCACATACTTCAAAAAGTTAGATGTATGTTATTTCTTGACATCACTTGTTTCTGCATGTTTCATAATTTTTTATGTAAGTGTGTTGGGGAGAGAATTAAAGAGGATGTACGATGGTGTGAGACCGGTGAGATGGCTTGAAGTGAATATGAATGTATTACTCCTGAGTGGCAAAGCCGCAGTCAGGTATACAGTTTATTCCTTGAACTTGGTGTCCTGCATTTAGAAGAAAACCTCTTAAATAATTTTTAAAAAGTGAAGCCTTTTTCAAGAAGTTTATTCTAACATTTCTTCAGCTGTAACCCTATCTTCCCTTACAAAACACAATAACCAAGGAGCGCAGGCAAAGTTATCGTTGCTGCTTTGAGAGCAGGGGCAGGTGTCAGGGCAGAGGAGGGAAGGAAGAAATAGGAAGAGGGAGCCAGAATCCACTGAGACCCTGCCTTCATGTGCTGGGCCCTATGACAGCTGCCAGGGAAGGACATTTTTTGTACTGACCAAGCAGGCACTGTGGCAATCATCACTTTACAGCCAATAGCAGCCCGATTGCTACCCCAGGCAGATCTGCATTGTCTGCACTTGGAGCAGACCTGTCTCCAGCTGCTCCAGACTAGTGGCAGTATCACAGACCTACTCCTACAGCTTCTGTCAGAAGAGGCAAATGGAAATAAAACAGTATATGCACTTCAAAAAAAACACTTTTGCCTTTTCTTTCTGACACCTAGTTGTTATGACAAAAGGTCGGACATCTTGCTGTCACCCCTACTTTGAGCCACACACGTGCTTTTTAGTCAAAGTGTAGCAATACTTTCATTAGCATAAGCTAGGGGGAGAGAGGACAAGAGCAAGAAGCATGACATAAAGAAAATGGCAATACTTTGAAGCTTTTTAAGGCAGAGTCACGCATCCCAGAGGAGATAGTTTAATGAGCAGAGTCCAGAGGTGGATGTAGCTCTCCAGTCAGTCACTCTGACACCATCATTTCTCAACTGTTTCTCTAGACTCTCCACGCCATTCTCATACCACAAAAGGGAAGTGAATATGGTTGCAAGGACAGTCCTGGCTTCTGAATAGCTACAGTGGTAATGGTGTTGTGTGCTTTCAAAGGATTAAAAGAAAACTAAACAATGGCAACATCAAAATTTCATGTTAGTCCTCACAGGGTTCACCATACATAGGTGGTACATCAGCTCCTTATCAGCCTTTCCTTACCTGAGATAACAGAGAAACTACCCATGGTGGAAGCCCCACATCTGTAGACTTACCATAAGAAGCCCCAGGAACCTAATTCTCCATGGAATTTCAAAATTGCATGTTGACCGTAAACAACAGACCCAGACCTACTTCCTGGAGAGGAAAATCCTCTCCCTTTGGCTGTCGCTCTTCTCTCAGGCACCTGTACTCTCCACCTGAGGCTAGGCAGTGGCTGCTGCTGCAGCGGCACTTCAGGCTATGATGGTTTCCACATGAAAGGCTGGCACATTGTTACAGAATTCAGTTTCCAGTCTCTAGGTCCCACCTAACCTGGCACAGACCAAGCGCTTCAGTACTACCCTGGTTTTTTTAGATTTCAAGAAACACCACAGTAATGACAAAGGCACTTCTACAAAGCAGGGCAGCTTTGTACTGACCTCCAAACAAGGCAAAGGAGTGAATGCACCAGAGCTTTTCAATTGACAGCAAGATTTCTAATGTGGGCACATGTACACATCTTGCATCACTTTGTTTTCAAAATGGGTGATAATTAAGTTGTTTTGTTTTAAATTAAGCAAAAGAGGCCGGAGGTAGACACCTCGCATGGAAAATTTCTGCCTGAGGGACAGTTTAACAAAGTTGCATTAAAAAAAATAACAAACCAGAAAAAATACTCTTGCAATAGAAATAATTCTGCAACTTTACCTGTGGGTGAAGGCTGCTGTTGCTCCCTAGAATGAGTACATTTGAAAGGCTACCTTATGAAATAAAAGCTGCAGAACAATAATAGGGCGTTGCTTGGCACTGCATTCTTGAATAGCTTTAGCAAACACGGAAGACCAAACACTAGGAAAAATAAGGTAGTTAAATAGCAAAACAAAGGCCTGAGAACACTTGTACTTTCCATATGAACTGTATGACTAAATGCTATACTTTCCGGAGTAGGGCAGGGCTATGTTTCTGGTTTTAGTGGAATGGTTATAAAAATGGAGTGACTGAGTTTCTAGGTCATAATGCAAGCTGTCATACATTCCTCTTTCTGCCTTTAAAAGTGTGACAACTCTCCAGTTTCACTGAAGTTTTACTGAACTCCTTTTAACTTTCTGGGCATGCTTTGTACCTGGGTTAAGTAAGTGCAATTACCACTCAGGAGAGGTAAAGATCTAGTCCTACTTACCATCCTCTGTGCTGATGGTTTACAAATAACTTCTGGAGTCACTTGATATGCAGTCTACTATTCATCCAAGTTGCCATAACTGGATTATTAAACAGGACTGGAGATTAAAATGTACCGGAATTAAAAGCTTTGGACTCTTTGCTGTGGTTTTGTCATAAAATGACTCATTTGCTACTGATCAAGGCCTGCAATTATTGTAACACTTTTCCCTTAGACACAAAAGAGATGGATAATTGGTCATCCCAGAGATGAGTGCTGCACTTCAAATGTTTAAAATTATATATCTGGTGTGTGTGTGCAGTAGGGTTAGTTTTCTCTTTGTCTTTTTCCAGTAGCTATACACATGTGATGGCTCTTTCTATTTCTGGCTTTTGTCTCCTTCTCTCAAAAACACATGTACTTCTCTTCATGCTTCTTATTCTAACAGAAATCTTGATATGATACAATGAATTAAATAATATTGCACCTTCTCACACAGAAAGCGAACATGTCTCTTTAGAGCACATCCACTTCTAGAGGTTAGATGCTAACAAATGCTTGAACTTTCTCATCTTACTTCAATAAAATTTCTGTTCAATCTGCCTAGCTAGGTTTATAGCCAAATTGTTTCATAGGAGCCACAGGTGAAGTGAAAGTCTGCATCAAGTCAGGAGGCAAAATTGGTGACCTTAACTGCGGCTTTTTGCTCCTGTAAGCTGGAAGGGCTGGTTGCTGGCCGCTGGCCCAACCCTGGAGACCGTGTATCAAAGCAATACAAAGTCATTTTGTATTGGATCACAGAGGGGGGGATTCATGAAAGAGCTGGTATCAAGCTGCATCACCATCAAGACCAACCTTCTAGGTATCTGAAGAAAGGTGGAACAAATCCGCTTTGCTCTGTTGTGCTGCCCAGAGAAAGATTCGTTTGTGCAACATTTTCCTGAGTTATGTGAGTGTTGGTCTGAAAGGCCTTCCATATAGAGTAGATATGCAACAGTATGCAGATTTTGCTTGCATGGCATGTGTGTCCCCAGCAATAAGCTGCAGTAACTTTAAGAGGACAGTGGTGCCATCTTGAAGAGGCATGGACTCTGAAGGTCACACAGCTCTTGGGGAACTCAGCATCTGTGCTGGATACTGACATAAATTTGGCTTGTCAATGCCTAAATGAAAAGTATAAATGCTGCAATTCAGTAGATCACTTTACCCGTGCTTAGACCTGATCCATTCCTAGGTCTTTTCTTGCCTCAAGGATTGTGATGGGTTCGCACTTGCTTTAGTGGATCTGAGGACTTCTGCAAGGAAGAAAAGGGTACAACTCTCCCTGGTACTTTTTTATTCATTGCTTGGGAATCTGCATTTTCTTCCTTTCCTTTAGGGAACCTGGGGTACCTAAGGTGCTTGTACAAGACTTGGAGCCACCAGTGCACTGGCTCCATTTGTCCTGAGATAGTTCAATTCTTGGGTGTAACTGTTGTATCACTGGCAGAGCTTCTATCAGCAAGGTACAAGACATCTCTGCATACGCTCCAGCATTCGTTGTCATTCTCCATCCAGTGACACAGCATGGCCAAAAGACAGTGCATTCAGCACAACCCATATACATGTTGGGTAATCTAAGTTTGCCCCTGGCTTTTTAACCATCCTCACCAGAACTATCTTTCCTGCACTGCTGCTCAGTTTGCTCACAGCTCTTGGAAACACAATAGTTTGTTAGTCTTTGTGAAGATAAGCAAGCTTTTGAACTTTGGTGTATTAACCCTAAAAGAGAAAAGAAGATACAGGACCAGCCACCTCAAGAAATGCAAGCCACAGACTGCCAAGGAGATCAGGAAGAGTTTAGGTGCCCGTATTCCTTCTTGGACTTGGCCATTTGCCTGACGGCTCTTAGCATCAGACTTAGTTTTTCACCAACTGTTTCCTGCAGCTCACAGGGAAAGCAAACTCCTACAGACTTCCACAAGGGCTCTGCCAGCGTAAAGCCACCCTTTTTCAGAGCAATCCTAGAGCAATGTTGAGAGGAGATTTGGTAGAAAGCCTAGGCTGGTTGCTAATTTCTTCCTTGTGTAATTAGATAATTTGCAATAGCATTCTTAGTGATGTTATTAAAATGCCATGATTCAGATATAACTGTGAGAATGTTAAGGACCTGATTAAGTTTTCTGCTAACAGAGTTGATTTGTGTGCTTGGGATTTTTAATTTGCAGGGTCAAAACAATTCAGAGTCTTTATCTTCACCACTTGCTTCTAGCCAGGTTCACTTGTTGCTCTCCATAGTAGTGGCAAAGTTTTGCATTAATATATAATATATTGAAATCAAGTAGGAAAGCATCTTAGCTAAACTACAGTCAAGTTTTGACCTTGTATTTAGGATAGTTCTGCAAACCAGTGGGTGGACACATGCATGATCTTAGCAAACAGCTGTGTTAAATATATTTTGGGCCTCAATGTGACACTGTGGGGTTCTGACTAGCTTGTCAAAAACTGGGTTACCTGAATCAGCACTCATTTGCACATTCAGAACCTGAGACCTGATCCTTAAGGGCTCTCTTTCACTGGTGAGCATGCACCTAATTTTTTCAAACTGACACAGATTTTTCTGTATCAAATAATGCATTTCATCTCAGAAGATGTATTAGGTCAGTGGTTTGAGTTGTGGGAAATTAAAATAGAAACATGTTCTAACTAAAATAATACAGACCTGGAAAAGCTTGGTATGGAGGAAACAACAACCAACCCAAACCCAACCACACCTAGAAAAAGATCACCCTAGCTCTAACAGCTTAACTCCTTTCTTCCCATAGGAAAAATTGTGATTCTTCTCTGTCTTACTGGCAAAGAAAAAAGAAGGCTGATTTGTAGTATTCTCACCAGCCACAGGAGAACATAATTGGAACTTTTCACAATTCAAATGCCATAAAAGCATGACAGTAACATTAAACCTTATGAATGAGAAGCCAGTGAGATTTCAAGGAGTATGAGATGGGTGTTTCCTTTTTCTCCTCTGCCAGTTTCATGCCATTTCTCTGTCTTCTTAAGATCAAGCTGCCCTGTCCTTTAGTGAGCCTGCTGTCCTTCCTAGTCTTCTGCAATCACCTGCTGTAACAAGTACAAAGCCACTTGCTACAACACCTTGTGTGTTGATAGTGAATAGTGGCTAGCCTGGCACTAACATTTGTGGACCAGCTAGCTGCATTTGATACTGCTGATGTCTCTTCCCAGCCTGAACAACTTGAGTTAACTTGAGTGTAACATCTGTAGCTGAAACTCACAGAAACCTGATAGAAGTGCTGAATTCCCCTCTGCTGCCTGCAGAGCCACCTGTGCAACACCAGACAGAGCTGGGGTGAAGAGGAATCATCTTGCAAACACCTAGACTTCTTCACCTTTCCCTTTGCCCCTTCCCCAGACCCATCCAGCTACCACTAAAGGTCTGTTTCCCCAGTTCACTCCCCAGCTCACCAGCTTGGTGTATCTTCAAGGACATCTCAGTTGCTCCTGATCCCCCTGCACTGGGTCAGTGCTTGTGCACCCTCCTCATGAGAACCCCCAGGGCAATCCCAACAAGCACGCAAGACTCAAGAGCTACCCTGGCATATTAAGTCTCTTCTATGCTTTTGAAAAGATTGAGGCATGTACACATAAACCAAGCACTAGCTACAAGACTTTGTCCTATCATGTTACATAAGTAAAATCTTCCTTTCCTTTTACCACAAATCTGAGCTTAATTTGTTGCATGCTGTTAGGCAGTAGCTACATTGATTCCTGCAATTGTTCCATGTCAGAGCTGGGTAAGTGAATGTTTACAAAATAATGGTACTTTGGAGTTTGCACAGTATTATTAGATAGATCAGCACAATAAAACATACAAGGATCCTTTGATTTAAAGGTTTTGCACATATTTCAGATCTGAAATGTCCATGATACCAGAACATTCTCGTATGTGCACAATTCCAGATTACCATGCATGGCATGTGTTCTTCCCAGCTTTCCCTCCCCTCTGCTAAGTCAGTAATTTAAGAATTCAGTGTCACCTGGCTTTGCCCTATGCACTGCCACCATTTATTAGCGAAGAAAAAAAGCCTACCAAATTTCGCTAAAAGATTAGCATTTAAGAAAACCAGCATTTCTAGGAACACCATGTACAGTACAGTTCTTCACGGATTTTTAATGTACTTGTTTCACAGTGATAATACTTGTTCCCAGAGAAGAATCATGATATTACTCATCACCAGGTATCTTACCTTTGAACCAGGTTGGACCTGTTGTTACTGGAAATAAGTAATTGTACTAACTGGATAGTTAGTTCCCAGAATAGCCATTGTATAACTAAGGAGAGGACTCTGACAGCAGCCATTCAAATCTCTGAATATATTTTAACTACTTGGCAGCATTCAGGGGACAAAATAAAAAATAGCTGAGTGCCACCTTAATGAGCTCTTACTAGCAATACAAATAATTGGGCTTCTGGACAAAAGGCGATTATAGGTTAAATGATATTTGGGTAGCATCATGTGGCTGATTAAAAGATGGAATAAACTGCTAGTGCAGTGAAGAATGCAACTGTTTGCAGGCCTGAATCAACGTGTAAAACAAGAGGAAAAAAATCTCTGCAAAGTTTTCTCATTTTATGTACTACTGTGTACAAGTAACACATGGTTTCCCCTAGGCATTTTCAGGCAAGGTGAAATACATCTTACTTTAAACCCTGGGATTATTATTAAGGGGTGAGATTTTTTTTTGGAATTGCAATCCTAGTTTGATAAACTGTTATACAAAAGTACTACTAACTCAGCAGAAGTGCTGCCATGGAAATAGTTCTCCAGCAACTCTTCTTACTTCAGTGAAACATAGTAGGGCTTTTCTCTCCCTCATCCTTTCTGCCCTTGCCTGCATTTATTTTGCACCATGAAGGCAATATAACAGATTTCCCTCCTTGGGCATCACCACTACAGTGTTTGCCTTCAAATTAGCCAAACTATCTAAGGCCCACCAAAACCTATGGTAAAAAGTATAGAGGAGGCAGGACCTGACTTGCAAAGCCTTTAAGAAGGTTTATGTGGAAGAGTTGATTCAGATCAACTCAAGGTTTTAGAGAACTGCAGGATTCTTTTGTTGTTTGGGGTTTGTTGGTTTTTTTTTTAAAGACAGATTTCACTTTCAGTGACGGAGGCCAATGCGGCTGTGTTCCCAGAAATCAGTCTGAAATGATGTTGCCTTTGGTGCAAAGACACAGACACAAACAAGCTAGTTTTGAACTGGTCAACAAAGCTACAAAAAGGCATAGCTACCAGAGGACTTACTGTCAGTGCCAGAGTAAGCATCAGGCTGATGGAATCATACTACCAAGTACCCTGCTGGCTCACCTTAAAGTGGCCTAGGTCCATCACTAAGAGCCAGTGTTTTCCCCTTGGAAATAGCCCCACGTTTGTGTTATGGAGCACACGTTCCCTTTATCGCTCCATCTTTCAGTTTCATATTCATAAATCAAGTACCTTGTCTAGTAACATCACTGTGAAGAAAAGTGCTTGAAACAGGTAATGTTCCTTAGATGGGGGAAAACTTGGCACCTAGCTGACCTGCAGTGCAAGCATGTTCTGTCCTTTTGTCCTTTATTCTTACTGCCTTTCAAGTGCTTGTTTTATAATAAGCTCTCCTGCTTTTTTCCCCACAAAAGAGAAAGACAGAGAGGCATTTCTCACACCTCCACTCTCCAAACTGACAGCAGTTCACCTCTGTAGTGACTTCTTTTTCCCTGTAAGAAGACAAGTACTTTAAGAACAACAGAGTGCGTGTTCTGGACAAACACCACAGTGGTCAGGGGAAGCATCCAAAACTCTAGATACCATTCTGAGCTTCAGAGGGCATCCATCTCTCTTCTTAGCAAAAATAGGCCAGAAATACAGTAAGAATAGACCTCTCTCATGGGGTTTTGGTACATCAGCTCTTACTTGAGGCCAGAGTTGTCTGTAAATTTGGAAGAGAAGGTTAAAAGAAATTTTGGTGCTCATAGGAAAGAAGAGTAAAGAAAGAGAAAGGAAAGGAGAAGAGGAAGGGAAAGGGAAAGGGAACAGTAAAGAAAATTAAGAAAGGAAGAAATGAAGAAAGAAAGGAAGAAAAGAAGAAAAAGACCTTAATGTTTTAAAGAAGGATTTGGATGATTTTCTTTGGATTAATTTGTTCATGCCCAAGAGCTAGTAAGTCTTAACCATCAGGACAAGCACTTTCCAAGGCATTAGCAATGCTGCATCACATGCATTCCCCAACAGAAATGAAGAGAGTACAAAGATATAGCAAAATACTATGAAATCAGAATGGGAAGACCTTGTACTCCCTATGTCCTTATGCTGCAGCAAAAGGATTACACACAACACAGGGAAATGAGACATAAGTCTCCCTTGGTTTCAACACAGGAGATCCCTGCTGGGGGATCTGATGCTGCCACTGGCAAAAAGTGTCAGCACCCCGTGAAACTGGTGGGAGTTCAGGGCATGCAAAATGAAAGAAATGTAGGACTGAGCCTGGATATACTTATGCAGATCCCTTAGACAACAGTGGGAATTCCTTCCTGGGTTCAGCTGTTCCAGACCAGACTCAAAATGCCAGCCAGAAAATAAAGCAAAGAGATGATGCTACTATTGCCCTTCATTTATTTAGCCTTTTCATAGCGTAAACAGACATGAAACCTGAGGATACAAAAGCTTAGAGCACTCCTTATGCTTTGGGGATGTTTACAAATTGCCAGCCCTTTATGAAAAGAATAAACAGGAATTAGGAAAAAAAAAATCCCCTGAAGATACTTCCTGGTTCCTGCTTAAGCGTGTGAAGGAAGAAGGAAGACTTACTCAATTTGGACCAGCTCCAGATGCACACGGTTAACTCTACTTGAGGCTTTGCTTTTGCTAATGCTTGTGTCTGTGTTTGCCATTCAATCTGACAGAGCCATGAACAGCAGCAGCAAGCCAAAAGAAAAGATTGTCTAGTGCAGATGGTAGAAAATCAGGCTTGGCAGCTAGTGGGCTACAGACAGCCCTGAACAGTGCATGTGAGGTGCAATGAGAGGAAGAGGATTCACCACGAGGGTTTAGTGGCATGGGCCCTCAACTAGAGCTGTAAAGTGAGATGTCTGCTTCTTTGCCTTTAGTCAGCTTTTTGATGGAAAAAGAACAGGTCTTACCCAAAATCTATTTGAGGCTAGTCTACAAAGTAAAGGGCTCTTTACAAAAAGCTGCCATTCACTCAGCAGTACGGTATTTATGTGAGGCTCCTGTTTCAACAGGCTTTCCTCATGCTTATGGTGCTATAAATCTGGATGCACATGAGGGCATGAATTTCCAAGCAGATGATTGCCAGGGTTCTCCCTTCAACACACCACAGGATCTGCTAGGCCAGGTCACATTAGCAACCACCAAACCTAGTATTTTGTCTGAAGAGTCAGGCAATGCCTACTTCTCAAGAGGCAAATTCAGAACACCATGGTCGACGCAGTGCTGGCTATAAGGGAGAAGAACTCTTTCTTCCTAAATAAATCAACTACCCAACATTCTAGACCTATTGCCATCAAACTCCATTTTTTCTTCTGCTTTGTACTTCACATACTCTTCCCCATCACATGATGGCTTCGCTTTCCAAATCTTGGGTGAACTGTCTCATGGAATCCTACACTCTTTCTAAAAGGATCTACCCATCTCCTTGCTCTTGGCATGCCACATGCCACAGCCCAATGGTCCATACCAAACTACAGCCTGAAGCCAGGTGTATTCAGCCACCCTGAGGAGAAAGCAGACAAGGGAATGGGTACTCCTAGTGTCTCACAATTCAAACAGGATTTGAAATGTTGTAGGACCTTCCAGATGAGTGAATGTAGCCCTTCGTGAACTAAACTTGTGAACAGCACAAAGCTTTGCAGGAGACAGAAATGCTTTGATGACTTCTACAGTGGTATAAGGGACTATGTTAACATTTTACACTTGATTTTCCAGACAAACCTGGGCACTTAAATGTCTATTGAAATCAGTGACAACTGTACAAGTCATGTCCCACTGGAATCATGTAATTCAGCAATTTTTTTTCAGCATTTCATTCCTATTCAGTTATATTGCTTTTGATTTATCTACATTACAAGTTTATGAGGTGGATCCATAAAATACCTAATGCATGCAAAACCGGAATTATGAATAGCCAAGGAAGAGGGATCAACTTGCGCAAATGCCTTATGGAGAGGGATCCAGCAGACATAGCACTACACTTGCTCATTCATGATAAAAAATGGCAGTGCCTGTGTTGCTCATTCCTGGTGCTGGCAAAGGGCTAATAGTAAGGGGCTGAAGGACTAAAAGGCAAGTCCTGGGACTTAGCAGCCCCTTTTGCTCACAGATTTTCCCTCTTTTCCTGGGGCTGGTATGACGTGTACCAGCTGGTGCAGCTGACTCTGACTGCCCTCTAGTGCAGGGATCAAACTCACCAAATAATTCAAAAGATGGGGATAGCTACAAATGGAACAGACATCTGCAGCTGAATGGTGAGACAGCTCTTGTTCAAGTATCAGAGCTCTATGGCTGGCAAGGAGACTCCCAAGTTGTATTCCAGGTGGCACACTGGCCATGAATATGATGCCACTGATCAGCTTTAACAGTGCAGAGCAAACAGTTGTCTTTTCGGGTGCTGCAGACAGAAATCCTCATGCAAACCACAGGTAAATCAGTAAACTATCAAAGCAGAAGCATTACATCATAATTGTACTTTTCAGAAGTGTCAGAAATGGCTTCTGAGGGTTATGTGCTTAAGACATATAACTAGTGTCTTAAACTAGTGGCTAGTTCAGTCTCTGTCTCACATTGTTGGTGGTTGGCTGCTGAATCACTTAATGAAACTTCTCATCTTACAGGAGGATTTAGAACTCCTTTTCCATAAAAGAAGACAAGATAGTTTCATAGTACTGAAATCCATGAAATTCCAATAAAAATATCCTTCTGCGCAACAGTGGAATCACTAAGGACAATTTTAAATAATCTTGATTTTTCTTATTGCTTCGGGCTTTAGAGGCATTGTTAAGATAGAAAACAGAGCAAGAGCATCATTAGATTCAGCAACTACCAGCAATTAGATACAGCAAGATAAAATTACAGTACTGGAGAGAAAAAATCGACTTACAGTGGTTCCAAATAGACATCTGAACTATTCATCTTCTGTACAGCTGGTGTATTCTGGCTATGCTTTTTATCTTATGAGCTGGGTCAGAATGACACCATTCTTGGGACCCATTTGATAGCTTCCTGTTGAAAAGAGGCATTATAATGAGAAGAATTTAATAATGTGAAAGATTTAGAAGAATGGTAATGGACTATAGAGCCCTTTATCTTTTAAAGTCTTTAGTGGCAGATCAGTTCACATGAGATCATTCAGCCCATGGCACTTTCTCTGTGAGGGACCAATCTTTGGGCAAAATACAAGAAATGGTATAAGCTTGTCCTGTAATTCATACTAGACAGAACTTATTTCAAAAGCATGCTGGTGATGGAGCACGATACAGAGTCAGCAGTAGTAAGCACCTTGAGCCTGTGGCTGCATTTAACCCACATGAGATGTATTAGTAGTCACTAATATCACATGAGATGTATTAGCAGTCACAGCCTTTTTAGCTGTCCAGTTGTTACTAATACACATGCATGTCTGCACAAATGGGTCAGCATGCTGCCCATCCACATACTTTGGCTATATCCCTGTGAAGCTTCTCACTCTTTGAAGATTTATCTAGCCTAAACAAACTAATTATCTGCATACACTACCATCTCACATCTATCCCTCTTCCCATCTCTTCTAATATATACAAATGGGACCTGCCACACTTTCGCCTGACTAAAAATCAGCTGAGTGGCCAAAACTTACTTAGTTTCAACAATTTAATAGAAGTCTGGGCAGAACAAATTAATGTCCTCATCTGATTCCTGCTAGAGAGTTATCCATATAAAGCAACATTGCTACAACCTGTATCAAGGACAGATACCATGACACAGAGTCTAATTATGGATAGAGCTTGAACATATTGGTAGAAATATGTTCAAGCTCTGTACCACTACTGCACCTATTCCGTGACTAGTTAGAAGACTTTACCTTCAAGGGCACTTTCTAACCCACAATTAATGTGTCTGAGTAGCTCCTTCTGATCACCTATGTAACTAATTCTTTTGGACAGTACTATTTGTACCTGTCTTGTTGGTGTATCTTTTGTGATGCCTCCACCAACCCTGTCAAATGATCAAGCTTCAACAGCAGGCCCAGGAAAAGAACCCCAGTGTTACAAACACTTCTTGCTCTCAGCACTACATAGCCAGATTTTCATGTTAACAACAGCAACATCTGCACACAGATAGTGTAACTTCCCAGTAATAAAGATGTGCTGACTCCTCACTGTTCGTTCTCACTGTCTGAAAAGAGCTGGGAGCACAGCGACAGACACTCAGTGCGGAGGTGAATGTTTACCACTGGGGTAGCAAACTCTGAATGACAGCAGACAAATAAGCGGAATGAATCCTTTAAGCAGTTGTTTCTTAAAATTATCTCTTGCCAAATTGAGAGGCCTGGTTGAACCTTTGCAGACACAGACAGAAGGATCTTCAACTAATACTGCCCTTTTTCAAGCTTAACTGGCTTATTTCCTCAGTTCCTTTGGGTGGAGTGTCGCTGTGCAAAGGGATGCGTACAGACATACTTGCTCTTCCTCTCTGTTCCAGAGGTATTCTTAGCAAATAACTGCTGCTGCTGCCTGCGGCTCCTGCCATTGCAAAGGAGAGAGCATTTCAGACCTACTGGGCTTTTGTCCCTACAAATGTAGTCATATAACTAACAGCGCAACGAATGCAGCAGTTGTGTAACAATTCAGGGTATTTGACAACTATTGAGGAGGAAGAGCACCTGAAAGGACAACAAAAAATACCACCTCCTTTAGAGAAAAAGAGAAGGGCTCAACTGTAAACGGAGTTGGAACAGGCTAGCTGGTATATCTGAGAGAACAGCCTGAAGTGTAACACCGGCCACAGCTGTACAAGGTTCTTCTAAGCCCTCCTCCAATGTTGCACTTCAATGCTATCCTGCAGGGACACTTCCTAAGAAGTATGCATAAAATTCATGCCAAAATATGGCTCTATCTAGCTTCAAATCAGAGTCATGGGAAAGACTCACATTGGCTTCAGCAGAGTTAGCTAAAGACCTCCATCTAACCTAACCTCCTGGCGATAGCTATGTGTGTCCCTAAATGGCCCAGATGTCCCACACTGATAGCACATGAACAACATATCATGCTGATCATGGTATGGAGCAATAACTCAACTATTAAACTACCCAGAGGTAATGAATAGGAATGCAGAGATAAGCATAGCACATGGTACTTTCACGGGTATAAGGGAGTTTCAGGAGCTAGTGACTATAGTCCCCACTTCTCCATGCCCTGTTGAAAATTCCAGCCTGTGGATCCCAGTCTGATCTTCTTTACTCTCAGGATCAGGTATTGCCCTTCTGAAGTCAGTGCAGTGCTATTATTGCACAAGCACAGGAATAAATTAATATTATCGATTTTCTCACTTACATGCTCTTATGCAGCAGCAACCCTGAGTGAAAAGGAAGCAAGCTGGCTGAAATTTACTGTAGGGTCAGAGCATGCACACAGGCTGGTACTCCAGGTAGCAAACGCATTCTGTTCCTAGCTACCCCAAAATAACATCTACATGTGCCTAGAGACAAGCAAGGAAACATTCTGCTACTTAATATTAAAATTACTGTTCCAGAACAATAAAATTAAATATAATAAGACGCAACTGCTTTTTCTATTACAATTACTCTTTTGTAGCATTGTGCAAGATAAATGCTCCCCCTCCCTCCTCCCACTTACCTAATATAATATTTGTAAAGATTAAGACTGAGATCTGAAATCAGACAATCTTAAATTCCGTTTTCCACAGCAATATTAACCCTGCTCAACAGGGCTAGTCAGACAGCAGGATGTGACAGACTATACATCTGGCAAATAAATTAACACAGTACTGTTATTTTGCCTTTCACTTTTAGGAGCACACTCACATTTGTGCCAATGAGAACACAAAAGCAGAACTCAAAGGAGAATTCTCCAATGTAACTGTTTAAAAAAATTACTTATAGAGCTGATTATAAGTTAATTAACTTATAATTATTCTCTAAAAGCCCAGTTCCAAGCAGGTATTATCCCATTAACCAATACCTCCTATCAAATGTATTTGCATTTAGTACATAATTACTTTCCCATAACAGTAGGCTCCAACAGCTCTTACTCCCTCACGTTTTAATCACTTAGCCATCACTGTGATTTTTAATATAGAACATTGAAAGTTTAAAGATGTCTCAGTCACATTGCAGTCTCAGTTACAGTTCAAGCACGCTGTGATGTTGAACAGCATAGTCACAAACCTTCCTCATTCCTCTGCTGGGCTAGGAACTATGCTACTGAAATTCACGCTACATTATTGCCCTGAAACTGTCATGGTGTTCCACCTCCTCCAATATCTTGTAACTAAAAATGGAGCCCTCAGCTCACCCCCAAGAGGTCGCTAATTAAAATAGGTATTTTTAGACACTAGGTATACTCAGATACACTGCAAGTGATACTATAAATATTTTGTGGCTTTATTTTCTTACACATTTAGTCTCTAGAAAAAGGACAGAAATTTTACTTTTACTGTAATGACAGCCCAACTTATGAAAATATATACTGGATATAAACAGAAGAAAGAATAAATGAGAAGGCATTCAAAGACTCCAGCAGTTAGATCTTCAACTACATTAGTACGTGACGGCAAAAACAACTGCAAAGCAGCAATCAAGTAGCTGAACACAGTGCTTCACCAGTTCCAACTACATTTTAAATAAAAGTTTATTTATTGCCCCACTTTTTGCCTTCCCTTTTTACCTTCCCTCACAAGAAAAGAAAGCATTCTTTGCTCTCTCAGCTAAGGCTGAAAAGAGGCTTCAGAGAAGAGATGAGGGTATCAGCGATTTCATCAAGTTCCTAAAAGCTCAAAGTGAGAAACATATCTGCAACTCCTACACTTTGGGTTTCCTACAGCAGATCAGTGATCAGAGATATCAGGGGGGAATTTCCTGCCCCCCAATGGTTTGCACAACATTTTCTCACTACAGCCTGATGCTGAGTATCTGTGTGTAAGGCAGAGAAGGCACACCTGAGTCACCCTCTGGCTTGGGAAAGAACCTGAAAGGATTACAGAAGGCTACAGAAATTGCTCAAATGCTGAGGGTCAATGGAAGGGGAAAACCACACTACAGAATTGCTAAGACTCATAGCTTTTAATAGGGTATATGGAAAAAGTGGTTTGTTCAATACACTGTTCAATACCTTGCTTACATTATGCTTACACTACTGGCTTACACAGCTGTATGGTACCTAGACATTTTCTTTATGCAAGTGGATGCATCCACTTTCCTAAGATTTCCCAAACAGAAAGGCTGCGGCTTCTAAAAGTGTTTTACAGACAAGGAATGGGGAGACCAAGATTGTACAACAGCTAAAAACTAAATGCAGATTTTGAAACCTGGACTAATGCTTAAATTATTGCATCTTCCTTCCCTTTTCATTCATAATTCAGTTGTTCAGCATTCACTGAGACAAAGAGTAGCCCAAAAAATGCATTTAGATCTATGTACATCTGCTGTTCTACTCTCTTTAATTCATCAAACATCAAAATAACATTGAGCAAGAAGAGGCCTCTGGATACAGAATTTCAATGAAATATCTTTGACACTGGAACTCATTTTCTGCAATGGACTCTGGTTTTATGTATGGCACATCATGAGGTTTTCTATTCAATGCTCCAGGAGGCCTCATCTGCTCTCTAAAGAAGGAATATGCAGTAAAGAGAACTAAAGAAGAAAGTAAACTGAAATTCCTGTTAAGCAGGTAGGAAGCCATTGGTAGCCATTCTAAGCTGTAGTAAGTGTATTTTTCTTCACTGTAGTTTTGCAGAGATAATAGGAGCTTTTGTAGGGATGAATATATAAATATTTTAGAGGATAACTTGCTTATTTTATGGACTTCAATTTTATTAGTGGAAGCAAGTGGGCTGCTCTTAACCTTAACAATTATAGCTTTATTGTCATTCAGAAAACTGTAAACTCTTGACAGCAGGAGGACTAGTCTCATTACCGGGTAGAAACTGAGGCATAGATGCTGCAAACACAGCAATTTTCTGTGGGAGAGTTAAGCTGTATTCCTTTCTCTGAATGTGGGTTACTGAGCTACACAGATCTCTGTTATTCTATATAAAGCTAGAATAACGTACAACTATTGCTTTCTGCACTCAGAATAATACATAACATTCTTTTCAGGTACACAGGCGAGAGGAGAGAATTGGATAAATTCAGTAGCATTACAGTAAACTGGTTGAGACTTCACAAAAGTAATATTGGTTTAAGGGAGATTAGAATTAGTGAATTCTTAGTGAGTTCATGTAACTGTAGGTTTTAGAAAGGTGAAGAAACATCACAGAGATACAACACTGAAACTCTTTGTTCATCTGTTAACCAGACAAGGAAACTGGCAGCCAGGCAGTCAAAGGTTCCCCTTAAGAATATCAGAGACTGTGCCAGCTAACTTACCTAATTGGAGACCACTACCCCAGCATAAAGCAGTATGCAGCCAGTCACTCATTTGATTTTTAACCTCTCCTCTGCTCAGCCCCTGGGGGACACTAGTCTTTTCCAGGGTAGCTAACTCTGTGACTTCTATTTGTAGGAGATGTCTTCCCCTGCTCTCTTAGATGACGGCATGAGGAAGTCCCATGCTACCACTGATGCCTAGAATAAAGTTTTCTGAATTATATTTGGGATGAAGCAAATGAAATAAATTCAGGCTAAAGTAGGAATCTGCTGAAACTCCATTATCAGCTGATACTCCATTGCAGTGGAGCACAAGCCCAAGTCCAGATACGTGCATACAGAAAGATATGTACTTCTAGAAAGTCACCCCATCTATTCCCATAAATGTTTCAGTTCAGAAATTCTGAGAAAATCCAGAACCATGTCATGTGTTTATGAGAAGCTAGGGAACTTGAACAAAAAATTGCTAAGTTTATGTGTGTAACTTTCAACCTGAAACCCACTCCCATGTGAGTTACCAAAGCTACTACATATCTAGTTGCCAATAAAACATTCCACATCCATGGCTGCTGAGGGGCTGGAAAAATTAGGAAACAATCCTTCTTTCAGGCCATTTTCCTTCAGCCCCTTAGAGCTGGCAGCTGAAACAGAAGCCAGGATCGACATACTCTGCTTAAGTAGTTCCAAGACATTTTTTTTCAGGCATAACTACTTCAGTTGGCAGTTTGGGTTTTGGGGTTTGTTTCGTTTTGGGTTTTTTTCCTCCTTTTTTTTTTTTTTTGTTTCCCCACATACAGAAATGGTTGTGTTTGCATCATACACCTTTATACAAATATGTTCATTCACAGTAGAGGAGAAATCACAGAGCTTTAACTCCATCAGGATATTTAAAGCCACTGCAATTCCTCTGTGCAGACAAACCTCTTGATTTCCAGCACTTGGAGATTCTTCTATTGGCATTCTTGAGATCTGGCTTGTCACAGTGTTGGAGACCTTCCCAAAACTCACTGTCCTGAAATATTATCACAATATGCAGGATCCTTCCCTGCAGTCCCACTTCACAAAAGCAGGCAGAACTGACACCCAGAAGCCACTGGCCTTCAAAGTCTACAGCCTTTTGTTTCTCTTCCACAAAGCGACCTTGAAATGTACTTGCTGCAGCTATTTTTCTCTCTCTCCCTCTGCTCTTGCACTCAAGAGCTTGCTCTGCTCTCCCTGACATTCCTGAGTCATTATCTGTGTCTCAATATCTACCTCTGAGTGTCTCATGTGCAAGTTAAATGGCAGAAATAAAAACGTCCACTCCTAATAACTTTTCTTAGTAATAAAGAGACAAGCCTGTGTCCTCCCATGACCCTCTTATGGACTTGTGTTGTCTTTGCTGTGAGAAGCTGGAGCACTTGAGGTTTCAAAGACCTGACTGCTTGCAGAGGATGCTAAAATCTCCTCTCAGCAGAGAGAGAATTACAGTAATTTGCAGTTCTATCAGTCATTTTGGAACAGTCTGTGAATCCAGTCCCAGTGGCTCAGAACTGCTCTCATATGCTCCCATCCTTTAACCCTGGCCCTAGCAATGGTACTTCTGCTGCCTCTGAGTAGTCCTTTCCACAGCCTCAAGGAGGAGCTGAGACAAATGCTGAAAGCAGGTGGGCAGCAAATGAGCTGGGATGAGCTTAGAAGCATCTGCTCCCACCAGCTCTTCGTTAGCCATGGGGGAGATGCGTGAGCCACAGCCACCTCTCTCCACAGCAGCCATAGCAACAGTTACTGCCACATTCCTTCACTTCTCTGCTGGGACTCACCTTAGTAATCTTCTGTGCTTTATTGCTACAAGCTGACTGCTAGGTCCACAAGGATAACTTGAAGCTGAGCAACTCCAAATAGAGGAAGACACCCCCACGTATCTCTCCATAAGGTTACAGAAAAGATTTAAGAATCAAAAAATAACTTCTCCTTCTGACTACTGATAAAGTCTCTCTTATCAATATGTCCTTGAAATGCACAACCTCCCCACCTAGTTTTGCCAGACCAGGACCTGAAAAAAAAAAAGAACCCAGCAGCATAATGTAGGCTATGTCTTAGAGCTCATACTATCAAAAAATTTCTGGCTGTGGAAAGAAGAACGCCATAAGGGCAGAAGGTAAAAGGATGACCTGCCCCAGCAGAGGTGTGAGGATAGAGGTGCACTAGGACCTCAGGATCTTCAGAGGCAGAAAACCACAGGCGCTGCCTGATACAATGACACAACACCTCAAAGGCCTTTTCCTCATCCTCCTGCTCTTAAGAGGCACCCACTGGGCAATGGTGTTTTCCTGAAAACCATGTCTGGTCTCCTCGGGTTACATGATCCATTTGTACAGCAGAGCCAAGAATGTTATGATCCTGAGGAGGGACACAAGAAACAGTGGAGATTTAGAGGGCCATTTAGAGGCCAAAACAATAGAAGAGGTGGAAAGATGGAGCTATGGAAATTTGACACAACAGTCGCATAGTTTATTGAGCGTCGCAACTGCCTTCAAAAATAGTCTGCAATGTCCCACAGGGCATTGTATCAAGCTCTGAGGAGAGCACTGGGTTGACTCTCCACTGGGTACCTTGACTTCAGCCAACAAGCCACATCTGGGGAGACGAGTACCATCTTTGGTGGCATGATACACCATTGCTTGCATACCAAGAAATATAACAGCTGCAGAATTCCTGACTGTAGGAAGGCACAAAATGCTTAGGAGCTTGATTTTGCATGTAAATGGCAATTAGGCTTTTAGAACACTCGAGTTGGAAAATTTCACACTGGACCATCTGTAATGCACAGGAGCAGTAGTCCTAAACCACATATTTTATTACCCACCTGTAGAAACTCAACTGTCTGGGAGCAGGGTGTTCCTTGTTACTCTATAGGGAGAATCTGGTTTTGACCTCACGTTCAGTGATGACCTCATGCTGGCTCTATGCCAGTGATTTCTATGATGTTATTCCTGGTTTACTACATTATAGAGAGAAGAATCTGGCTCATTCATATAAATGTGTGAAAAGTGAGTACCCTGAGAAGATGCCACCATGCCCTGCATCTCCTATGCCTGAGAGACAAGTCCTTAGGGGAATACCTGCCAAAAAGCCTCCATCTCACATTACATACCATAATAAACAACTCTGGTGTTTTATTTATATTGCCAAATTAACAGAAATGATCATCATAAAACTATCTTGGCAGTGTCTAATAACAACCTTTCTAGAGGCCCATGTTTTTCCATAGCTGCAACTCTTCAAAAATGTAATGCTTTGTTTTGACTTGACAAAGGGCTGGGTTGGGTAGGTGGGTGGTCTGAAATCCATATGGGCCGCTTTAATTACCTTAGTCACACCAGCAGCTTCAAGTTACCACAGAGAGCATCCTCTCTGCTTTCCTGGGAGCAATGAGAGAGCCTTATAATGAAAGAAAAAAAAAAAATCCAGTTTAATTAGTTACAAACCACTTTTACATCATGTTTTTGCTTTCTAGAGATCCTCAGCTTAGGAGGCGTTTGCTGCCTGGGGACTGGTTTCTCTGATTAATTTTTTTAGAAATAAGAAGCTCAGTATGTTTTGTTTCATTATCCCCTCACTGACATGAGTTTTTTTCATTCCATTCTTTTTATTCCACTTCTCTGTGGTCCTGCTTGTTTATTCTTGTTTAGTTACACCTGTCAGTACTTGGATGAGAAACCTTAAAAAAACTCACCTCTTTAAAGATGCATTTTCTAGAGGGTCACTATTGGAATGGTGTACCCTAGTAAAAATCCTTAGTACTTCCTCCCACCATGACTGGCCACAGCACTCATTTATTCTACTTCTTTGGTTCTCAATTCCACAAACAGTAATCAAACATTTATGTTAACTGGCACTATTTGTTAAATTCCCCAGTGAAAGACTGTTTTTTCCCACAGCTGTGTGCTACTTCACATTAGCTATGTCTACATGCAAATGAACATGTAATGGTGTGCTGTAGGACACACAATTTCACATGGCACATATATATACAGTTTTGATATATGAACATGACTTTGAAGATCAATACTCTTAATTTAAATAGTCTTTCATTTCTTCCTTGCTAGTGGTCTAGTGTTCTAGTTGAGCAACTATATTTTTGCTGCCCAGCGGGTTTAATTTCTAGTTTTGCAGACTGCATAGGAGCTACAGGCTTTGGACTCTTGCTAGACGTGGAGCATTTGATGTGGTGCCTGACCATCTGCAGTGACCTCTACACAAGCAGTGAAAAAAGAGAGACTGCTGTCTTGACTATACTGTGGAACCAGAGAGGGTCACAGGGAAAACAGACACACAGGACAGATTATTTTTGCATCCCTGCTGCTCTGGACAGTCCCTTCTACTGCTTATACTGCCATACACTTCATGATACAGGGAAAGAGGAAGGACCAGATTTCATCAGCTTTGCATTCAGAGGCTGGTGTGTTTTTATCAAGAGCCAGATGGAAGTGGAAGAGGAGCCTTTAGGAACCTACATGTAGGGAAAATAGTAACACAGCAGTCAACATGCGCTTGCATGAAGGGCAGCTAACCTTTCCTGATTCTGTTAGCAAAACAAGAAAGACTTTGCTGGACCGAGTGCCCTGGCACCACAATACCTCTGCTCCAAACCTCTACTATTAAGCAACCCCCCTGGCAGGCAGAACTTTACTACAGGGCTCATGGCCAGGCACTATAGCATCAACAGCAGAACTGCCCCAGGGCTCCTGGCAGGTTGCAGGCAAGTGAGGAATCACTGGCTGGCCACTCCTAGGGGCTTGGTGGGACTCACTCTGTAGGGTGAGACCATAAGAGGTCCTACATGCTATCTAGATTTGAAAACTGGTTATATTAGACATGGTGGACAGAGCTACACAACAGATTGTTCTGCAGTTCTATTTCCATTATCTGTCTGTGGTGTAGCCTGTACTAGCCAGTGGGGTGCTTTGATAAAGATGGCTCTTAGAGGTTATTAACGAATTATGTTGTAGGAGCAACAATAAACAGAAGTTGCTAATTGAGTCAAGGAAGTAATTTCAGGGTCTGATTGGTTTTGCTACTACAGTCAAAGATTAAGTTAAAGAATCGGGGTTGGACACTGCTGCTTCTCTGGAAGGTCAAGGAAAATGCCTGGATGCATCGTGTAGTGTTGCTGTGTGTTACCAGGGGACTCTGCAGGAATCAGAGGCAAAGGTGACTCCCAGGGCTCGGCAGCACAATTTCCAACACACTGGCACAGCACAGCACAATGTTTAAGGCTTGTTTAAATGCAGGAAGTGGCTTGATGGAAATGGCAGAACACATGTGCAATCCCACTGTGATTCATTCTGACACCTTGATAATCTTGTTCTTATCTATGTGGCTTGCCTAATGCTAAGAAGCCCTCAGCTTCACTTCCATTACTGAGTTACTTCAGTGAAGTTTCATGCTTGTTCTGGCCACTCACTTTCAAAGGGAACAACTTTTGAGAAGAAAATAACCTGACAGTTTATATCACACATTTCTTGCCTCAACTATTTTAAAATCCTGCAGAAAATTTATTACAATGGCTACCATCTCATTTTCCCTTTTCAGAACCTCTGAAAAACTCAGTCTGTTAAAAAGCACAAATGAGGCAACTAGTAAAGTTGACATTAATGTAAAAACTATTGTTTTCAAAATAGGTTTTACTAGTTTCAACTGAAGAATCAGGTATTCTTGATTTTTTTTTCTGGTTTTCAAATATCTATAACTTTCATATTTTAAAGCTCTTCTCAGCAACCACCAGAAAAACATACTCTAAATAAAAAGAGCTAACCCAGATTTAAACCCATAACTCTAAAACAAAACCTCTGACTGCTGAGAAACTTCCAATAAAATAAGGAAAGCCGGTGGTAACTGTTGTAGCAAGCTCTTGAGGCGTCAGTGACCAGCTGATGTGGGGAAAAGGCTGAAACAAAGATAGCTTCATACTAGATGCAAGCCAGCACTGAGTCTCAACCTCGCCTATAAAAGTACCAGGAAAAGCCTGTAAAGCTACTTCCGGATGAAAGAAGATCTTGTCCTTCAGGGCCTAGGATATCTCTGTAAAACTGTCTCATTCCCTAAACCTGCCTTTGCTGTCAGCAAGATACACCTGAAATCACATGGCTTTATAGGGATTATTCAAATCAGATACAGGGGCTTAAGGAATTCCAGGCACTGAATAAATGTCACTCTTTATAAGCATGTTTGGGAAAACAGCTTAGGTTTAGCTTGTTCTGATACTTAGGGATCCTAAAGAGATCTGAGTCTTAGTAATATCCTTCTCCTCATCCAGATCAAAAGGTAAGGGGAAAGTATAAGACATTCATAGAATCATAGAATCATAGTAGGGTTGGAAAGGACCTTAAGATCATCTAGTTCCATCCCCCTGCCATGGGCAGGGACACCTCACACTAAACCATATCACCCAAGGCTATGTCCAACCTGGCCTTGAACACCAC